>APFE030378424.1:50115-65194 GCA_000404065.3 Pinus taeda | reverse complement strand
CGTCGGTCTGTGCGGGAGACTCCGAGAAGACCACCACGACCTCCTTATACTCCTGGAGACTCTCGTAGCAAGGGCCACATGTAGATTTATCATTTACAGTTTACTTGTCTTTTTTAGTTTCTACTGGACTTTAGTTTTCATAACTGTTGAGTTTTGAGTCCTTGACTCTTGACTCTTGACTCTTTCATATCATAATGATATTTTTTGTAAACAATATATCACTGTGACAATGAAAATTTGAAGTTTGAAGTTGGGCCTTGGCAATTATAACTCATTGGTAATGATTGTGAATTATGAATATGATGCTTCGTGAAAGACTAAAGTTGTTTCATTTCATTTCATTATTCATGTTTCATTTTATAAATTTATAACATTTCATATCATGTTAACAGTTAGAAGTTAGGACTTAGAAATATCTAAGATATTACTTCTTGTAATGGTTAAACATAGCTTACAAGTACCTGTACAACTTTGGTGATCAATGATGATAAATGCTATTGAATTTCAATTTTAAAAACTTGAAGTTGAAACTTTAAGATTGAATGTGATGAATCATGATTCATGAGACTCAATATGTTGCAGTTGTAATATGTGTAAAATTACTATCTTGTGGACACGGTTGATGACGATTATAATTTCTAGATGATTGATGTGATATGGTTCAATGATCAATCTATGTTTTTTTTATGTTTTTTTATGTCTAATTCATCATTCTACATGTTTTTGTTGACATATATGTATCAAAAATTAAAAAATATAAAAAATATATATATTTTTAAAAAATCGCTCCCGAATTCGCTCCCAAACCGGGAGCTTCTGAAAATGGTCGCTCCCGCTCTCGCTTCCGCTCCCGCTCCCCGCTTCCGCTCCCCGCTTCCGCTCCCGCTCCCAAGTAACATTGCCCCAGATCCTACGATCTTCACTTATATTGCGCGATTGAGTTGCTCGACCGTTAGTCCGCGATGTAATTGATTTCTCTCTCTCCCTGCCGGACACGCGTCACTCAGTGTATGGAATCGTTGGGTCCTCTGCCAAATCCGCTTACCGCCTGAAATGCCTTCGATATTTCGCCTATTTTGAGTGCGGGATCCACCTTGTCAGTTTTAGCACTTTCCCACAGTTTTCTGGTTTCCGTTGTGGCCGAGCGCTCGGGGCTTTTCCTTCTCGAGGGGTTTTGCCCAGCGATACGCGATTGCACTAATCACGTATCAGAAACAACCTCCATTTCCGGATCTGAGCTTCCCAATTGCCATTTTTGCGCCATGCGCGATCTCCATGGGCCAACAGTCAGCGCGCTTTGACCGAAGGTCCTCGTTGCTCCGTGCGGGCTCCAAATTACGATTATTCAGAGGTTATTTCTGATAGCTATAAGATTTCTTGAAGTCTGTCATTTATTCTTACTAATCATGGAATTGTTTGAGGATCCAATTCGGATCACCATCCCAAGCCAAACAATTGACAAAAAGTTAGAAAAGATTGTGCCTGATACAAGTTTCTCCCTAATCAAAAAGACTCCCTGTGCTAGATACTAGTTTCTCCCAAATCAGAAACACTTGTTACTCATTCTTATGATTTGTTCGTATTGTTTGTTGTACAAGATACCTCCATCTTAAGAGAGGTCCAAAAAATCCATCTTTGTTTGGATGTAACTATGTAGGCGACTACAATACTTTAGAACCAAGTATTGCTTAGTCTCTAATACCCAACTTTGAGCACAAGGTATTGAAAATATTGGTGTACTCAGGAACTATTTGGTCTCTCTCTTGTCACAGAGTGGTCCATCTCGTGTATTGGTCATCATAGTACCTCACAGGGTAGAGTTCCTCCTTAAGGGCATCTACAAATTGTGCTCAAGTGGGTTCTTTCCCAAATGTCATAGATTCATCTGCAGTGTATCCCTCCTAGTAACCTTCCCACCAAGCTTTAACATGGGGAAGGGCTTTAAGGAGTGCAAAACTAATCTTTTATTATTAAAAAAATTTCAGATAGAGTAATAACCCTCAAGCATGTCCAACCATTTCTCTAAAGCATATGCATCTATCTAGCCTTCAAATAAGGGGATATCAAAGTTGACTTTCACATTGAAAGGTGTCCCACCTCATAAATCATTGGTTGTTGAGCATTCTTGGTCCGATGTCGACAATCATCGAAGGACTTGGGCAAAATTGTCTGTCGTCTCATCCCTCTCTCATGCAAGTGCTTCCTCGAACAACAACTTGATAGGATTTCCTACTCGATCATTCCTATTTTTTTCCACCATGGGAAGCCACTTGGACTAGTAAGAATGGTTGTCCTCAAGTGAAATTAGCTTGACATTCAACTCTATATACCTTGACCTCGTCGGGGACATGAGTTGGGAAATGATTAGGAGCAAATTGCTCTGATACCATTTGATCTAGGTCGAAAGAGGAATGAGACTAAATAACATCTTATTACATAGAAATAAAATAAAGAGAACAATAATATGGTAAAATCTCACTCTTTATTAAATGGAAAAATCTTTTTGTCTGCATCATGAAGGGAATAATGTGTCCCTTCACAAATGAAAGGCATGTATACAAACAATAAAGGGAATTGGAATAGTAGTATTCCAACTTGAGTCAAGAGGTAGGATGGAAGTGAAGGACGTGTTATGGGTGTCGGAACTCAAGTTAAGTTTACTCTCAGTCTCGATGATCAAGAAGAGGTTAGTGTAGCGTTCCAAGATGGATATGCACTGATCATATCCAGGAGATCTAGCTTAGACAATGGCCACGACACTAGAGTTAGAGAGAGCAACATGTATAGGCTAAAGGACCAACCTATTTGAGCAACGACAACAAGCAAAGGAGTGACAAAGAACAAGGAGCAGGTAGCTCCAAAAGTTGAGCAATTCAGAGGGAGTTGGTCTTCAGTTCAAGCGAGGGGCAGTGAACAGATTCCTCCAAATCTGCCAATAAAGTCTCTTGCTATGAGATGACTTTACAAGATGTTCATGAGCAGGAGGCTTATAGGAATAAGTTCACAAGGAGTAGGTCTTCAAGGATGATGGCAGGGAAGTCTTTCAGTTCAGAGGGAGTAGCCATGGCAGCAAATGTAGGCCCAGGATCGGAGCCAGTTCTAGGGGGTCAGGAGTACCTCCCTTGCTAAGAGGGAGCGTTGATGTTTGTAGCTTGCGCGAGTACTTCTATGCAAGCCTATGTGTCTAGGCATGCAAGAAGTCGCCCACAATCTCCTTAAAACACTTGCTCAAGTGTAAGCAAGTTGCTAATGTAACTTTAGTGATTATGGTTTAATCTTAGTCGTTGATCTCAAGTGAGGGGAGATCTAATCTTGACCATTAATCACTTTGGAGATTAGTGTCAGGGTTAGGGATTTAGCTCAATGTAAAGTTATAAAAACAAGGCTAGAGAGATGGGACAAACACAAAATGCAACAACATAGGATTGAAAGCAGCTTCTTAATGAGTCTGTTGAGTCCCGGGAAGGGTAGCAAGGAGATATAAGTCAGCTAGAACAGATCTAGGGTTGTAAGTGATTCTTCAGTTGGGCATTTATCCCAAGACAGGAGCCCAAGTAAGTTTAGATTGTTAATCAAAAATTTTGATTGGGAAAAAGCTGTATCATTTTCATAAGATTGGTTATTTTATTTTTGCTTCTCTTGAATGTTAAGAACTTAGTTGTGTAAATTGTTCAGTAGATCTTCAATTTGCTAGGTTAATGATTCACCAAGTGCTAGGTTTAATGGAAATTTAACAAAAGCATGCCTCCCATCAAGCAATTGTAGACACCAAAATTTCAAACCTCTTGGTAAATAATACCACAATTATGCCTCCAACCCATTATGCAATTTCAATGCTCAACATAGGTGAAACGAGACATTGCAATACTCCTAGCTATAGGAGCTATATTATCCATCACATCTTTAATTGTCATCCCAACTCATATACATATGACCTATCATATTTAGGGGGGAGAAGGGGATTCATTAAAGGTGGGACGTGTGTAATTCCCCTCCCCCTCCCCCACCGCTTCCCAAAAACAAAAGTATCCTAACTTTTCCTACTTCAATTGCAATAATGTCATTGGCTTTTAGGTCCACCAAGGTGTTATATGCTCTCAAGGCCAAGATTCTTCTTAGTTGGATGTCTCAAGGGATTGCGTGATAGTGCAGTTGACGAATTATTATCGAGTCTCCCACCTCTGTGACCTGATATATTCCTTGGTTCTTCAAGGAAGATAGCCCTTGATATAATACCAATGCCTATATTGTTCGTTGCAATTCCAATCACCCAAACAAAACTTATTTCACAATTTCCCTAGAGGTCAATTAGGGAAAATTTTAGGGGCGAAATTTCACAAATGGCTATTTTTTGGACATTTTCTGAAAAAAAAATAAAATAATAAAACCGTCAATTTTGTTAAAAAGTCACCTATTTTTTACATATATATGATTAAATGGATGATATTTGCAAAAAATCTACCAATTTTAATAGTAAATTACATGTTTTTTATTGAATATTCCCCTTCATTCTATACGTATGATTTTTCAAACTAGAATAGTCGCCTACAACACTATATATAGGAAAATAGTAAATCCTTAAAAAATACCCTGAGGTCAATAATGACATCCCCACCCCCAAATCCTTGCCTTCCCCCTAAAGATATTGTCAAATTGATGAAGAAACAGTGTTGGAAAAAAGGAAATAGAAGAAAGATGTCTTAGATGTGGAAAATGGGGCCAGTAAAACAAAAGATTGCACAAAATACCAACCATGAAGACATTTTTGTCTCAATGGTTTGGACATACTGAATGATGCAATTTTCCGAAACACATAAACACATAATTTTGTGAGAATTGGCATCTAGTGCAGAATAGATCGCATGGTCACAAGTCAAGAAAGTACAATACTTGAATTTAGTAATAAAGAATGCTTGGGTTAAAAATGATAGTGAGCTGAACAGACAATTACATGTGAAAGAGAATGAGACTCAGTCAACAAGGAAAAATGCATAGATAGTACAAACATGACACACAAAAGAGAGAAATGTCAATGACCATAATTGAATAAAGTAATGAGGATTAAATAATGCCCACTGGCCTAATTAATCAAGTTTTGTAAATGGAAACCCTAGTAAACATGGACACACTAATCAAGCACATAACTTAAATGGCAAAAACCTTTGTACAGAAGTTAGTACTCTGTGTGAAGTTGACTGGATGAAGCTACAACTAATGGTGACTATTGTAGTAGAGTACACACTACAAAGAAATAGACATACTCATTACGGAAGATGCAAGAATTAGAATCCCCCCATAAAGAGAGAAGACACCAATTTGGTAATGAAGAAAGACGATCCTGTCAGTGAAGTAATAATCACAGTCAATGAGCACAAAATGAAACATACCGTGTTTGATGAGGCATCAACAATTAATCTCCTTCAAGAAAAAGAATGGATCAGAATAGGAGCCATGCATTATGGCCCCTCAGAGTTTGGTTGAGGATAGGGAATGAAACTCCAGTAGAACTAAATGGAATTGTTCATGGCACATGAAGTTTTTATAGCAGGTTAGATATTTCTTGTCGATTTCTTGGTAATTCCAACAGCAAAGAATCTGGGCTATTCATGATCGCCATAAATATACATTTTTAATAAAATAAAGCCAAAAGAGAATACCAATTAATATTAAGTAAAAGTTAATAGCTGAACAGATAGATTCATCAAGTAAGAGTTTTGAAGACTCGAGGAGAATGGATGAGAAAAGTTGAGAAAGTCCTATAATGTAGTCATTAACCACCTCTCAAGAGGTCAGCACTTCCAAATGCTTCATCTTGGGAATGCACTACCCAACGTAACTTAACAATGGATGACTTCACTAATCTACGGCCCCCTCACAAGAGCATGCCAACCACTTCTTTGAGGAATTGAACCATGGTGGGTATATAATACTACCCCACTTTCACGAACCCAGTTGTTCTTTTGTGGTTAGGGAGAATAGATGAACCCAATCAGATAATTCATCCTGGACCAATGAACGGGGAGTTGTTACTTGAAGAATGCCCCATAGATAAGTCAACTTGTAACGGTCTTTTGCACTAGTAGATAGAAGAAAATGAAGAGTTTACACCCACATATTTTGTAGTTTGGAGCATTCTATATATTTCTTAGTGTGCCAACTTCCAACTTTTATCGAAGTGTGGAGTTGATCCTTACGCTTTGACTTGTTGAATCGTGACAGAGTCCAAGTCATGCGCCCTTGCCTACACTCAATGGCAATACCTCTCACATGGATTTGTTTGAATCCCAACTAGTTCCATCTAATGGTGAAAATAACAATGTGAATAATACAGTACTAATGACAAACTTTCCCAGCCAACACCTCTCTACTGAAACTTCCACTAACAGTTAGCACTTATGCAACCTTGTCCAGTGAATGCTTGACTTTTTGAGGTCTATGTAATATGGAGTTAAGTGGGAGACCACCAAGCAATCATAATTTGCAGTTCGAAGAATAACATTCTAAGACCATATAGGTGAAACAAAGAATAATGCAGAAAAGTTCACATAATCCCCTTGAAGAATGAACAGGTGAAAAATCTGCCTCATTAGTTGCCTGAACCAAAAACATCAACTGCATAGCAAGCTATTTAACGATAGGGATAGTTGCTATTATACACATCCCCGTAACCAAAGATTTTAACCACTTTTCCACTGCATCACAGAATATATCAAAATTACAGGGAACATGGGAAGTAAATTATTTGGTCTCTGGTTCACCACATAATTGATCTAAAGAAAACATCAAAGACATGATAAGATAGTGAAAATGGCTGTTGCACATCCACCCACAGAGGTTTCCAGTAATAATATTCATCCTTCCACTTTATAAAATACCAAATCAAGAAAACAAAGAACTAGGACAAAGTTACAAACACGCAGTGAATATAGTTCTATTTCACTTAACCCTTATAGAAGTACACATGTAACTGGTCAATTGGGTGGCCTGGGCAGTTGTGAAAATGAGTGTTATCCTCCCACCCAGGTTCAATTCCTGTAAGTGACATGTTAAGTTCTTAATGAGTATATTGTTGTAATGGCCTTAAACCTAATGTTGACAAAGCCTCAAGCTCCTGCATGATCCAGTTTACCCTAGGTACCATCCTTGGAATGAGGGGAAGTGCCAGATGGACTTTTCTGGGATGCATATTTCACAGAGAAGAAATGAAAAATTATAAAAGAAGAACATATGTAACTGAAACCTGTCTCACCATTTGTAATGTAATGCTCACATAGAAAAGTATTATAACAATGGAGATACACCGTACGAATTCAATGAAGCTTCATCAGACTGCATAAAACAAAATTTACAGAAGTAGAAATCCCATGTCAAATTTACCTCTATTCTCCTCATTTCAGATTCTGCTTTTGCTTTCTGGTGACTTTCCCAGGCTTGGATTTTGATCGCTTCACTTTTATACCTGAAAAGTAAATAACATCAAATAAATGATGCTTATAAGTTATAACCATAAAGGCTGTTGAACAACACATGAACAGACACAATATAGCAAAATTAATCAGATTTCCATGGGGACAGCCAAATAAAATAATGCATTAAACATAATACAATTGAAGTCATTTCAGCTCATTTTTTTCCAACAGTTCAGCATACAAGCAGAACTAAATTACTTGCTATTGTTGCCTTCTGGAAAGTCATAAAAATTTAAAAGGAATACATAAATTGGCAAACAAATACGTACAAATGTCATGTGCAAGGATACAGTCTCATTCTAGGGTACCAGATGATGAACAAGCATTACAGGATGATAGTGCTGAAGATAGTGATTTATTTTATAAATAAATTTAAAAGAAGTTCATAACAGAATAACCTGGCCATATATTTTGCCTGCTCTGCATCCTCCCATGCTGCAGCTCGAAATCCCCAGATGTTCTTCTTAGCTTCTTCAAAATCTTTAGTTTTCAATGATTTAGATTCATCTTGATCCTCTTCCTCTTGACTCGACCAGGCTGTAATGTTAGCCTTCCCCAGCAGTCCACCCAGGACCCCAAGGTCTCGCCTAGTCTTTGAATGCAAATCTTCCTCTGCAAATTTAGAATTTCTAACTTCCTTTTCATCGCTGAGCTCGTTTTCTGTTGCATCTGTTGGTGAGGATGCTGGGGCAGCCATTCCTGGAGTAGATGGTTGAGAAGAAATAGGACTCCGTATCATAAGCGTGCTGGCTCTGATAGGAGTTCCAGTTCTAGAAGGTTCTTTGCTAGCAATTGGGGTCATATCTGTTCCCGTGTTTCTCATAGAAACTGATCTGACGGCTAAAGGTGTTTGAAAATATGATACAGGACTATGTAGAGATGTAAAGTAGTCCTGCTTTCTCAAAACAACTGCATCAGAAAAAGTTTCACGTTTCCATAAGCACATCTAAATCAAAGCTTTCCCAATACATAATGGCAGATACAAAGAATGAAATTAACATTCCCAGCTAAGTGAGCATAAATAGGAAAAGAACCAAAAGAACTAGCAAATTAAATATTTAATTTCCTCCCATGCTGAAGGTGTGTACTCACTGGCTGGGTCTGAAAAGGGTTTCTCATTTCGAAGTGAAGCCCGAAAGAACGGTTCAGTATCATTGACTTTCTTTAAGTCATGTGGACCTTCAGTAAAGATATCCTCCATAGGATGGTGATCCAGACAGTAATTTGAATCTTCTGCCACAGGATTTCTGACGGTTTTCACAAGGGAAACCTTTGAATCAATTTTCTTTGTCTCCCCTTCATCCTGATACAAGCCACTTCCATCAACGGCCACGTGGCTGGATAATATGACCGTAGCATTTGGTAATTCAACCTTCGTAACATTCATCTGGCAGTCCATTTGTTGAGAACTGCTTCCCTTTCTTGAATAACGTGCAGTATTGACTTGGGATTGAACTGCAACGGTTTTTAATTTATTTTTGACAGGACCATCTGCAGAAGAATGACTAACCAGCCATTTTTCTGCATCATCCCATTTAGAAGGTACTTGTTTGGAATGTGACCCTGAGACAGACCTGTGAAATGCCTTATTCCCCTTGTGAAACTCAAAACTATTGATGGCATTTTCATGACCACTACCATAATCGAAACAATCATCTTCAAAGGGTCGCATTGCTTGTACATGATTATAATTACCTTGATACCCTAACTGTGCAATCGTAGGCTTTGACAGATTCTGCACTTTCAGATGAAGTCGATGGCTTTCTTTGACTTGGACATCTTTGAAAGAAGCCATGTTTTGAGGCACCATATTTGAAACTAGAATCTTATCACATGGGAGCTCTGTGAAGGAGTCTTTTCCACAATTTGTTGTTGCTGGTGAGCGTCCAGCTTCAGACAAAGTAGCACAACCATTGGTGTTAATACTATGTGACTCTTCTGAGCATGTTACAATGTACATAAATATATGAAATAAAACAGGGTATTTCAATTTCAGTGACACTGACTGTAAGCTCATTACAGAATTTTTAGAGCCAAGAGCCTTCCAACTTTAATATAAGTAAATAATATTGAACTAAATTGGAATGGAAACAGTACACAAGAAACCAAACTTACCTTTGTGACTGGGCTTTTCAACAACTGCTAGCTCATCCACTTCTATATTTTTGCTTTCTCTTTGCACCTCAAGAGGAACAGACATCCTTAATTGATGAGAGGATAGCATCCCAACCTACAAGAATAAACAGACAAAAACACCACTTGTTGACTATACTTACGATAGAGGGTAAGGTATAATTATAACAGGAAAATTTGAATCTTGTACTAAAACCTTAGCTTCAAATTCCTTGAGTACTTCCCAGCATTAATTGTAATGGCTACCTGAAAATTGTTCACTGTTTTGTAATCCATTACTTCATAGAAATATCAGAGAATTGAATCGTTTTGGCTAGGTTGTCACTGAAAATTCTGTACGAGGCTCTGCCACCATTTTGCTCCACATTACATAAATACCTAGGCTTCACTGCATATTAGCTCAAAAGCAGCAGTCTCTGGAGTGCATTCCGCCAGAGTAAAAAGCACTAACTCTCAAAGTATCTCACTGTTTCAAGAATGACCACTGATAGTCAGCATAGCTATCAAACGAGAATCCAAATCAAACGGGTGTGAAGTAGAAATCACAAAGGATAAAAAACAGTGATTTACAGTGAAGCCAACATAAAATAATTGGGCCAGAAAACGAAAACAATGACTGAAGAAGAAGAACCAGCGAAAAAATAAAAACAATGGCTCGATGAGAAGAGCCAGGGACCAAGCTCAATATTCAAGTTTACTGCTCAACTCCGCCATCAAAATATAAGTAACGTCATAGAAAAATATTCTTTTAAGAAGACGAGATATTCACAGTCATCATTCAGAGTGTGAAAGAAAAACGTTAAAACACCAGAGACTGCCAAAATTGTACCACCGAGCAAACCCGAAATTAAAAGCTAAAGGATTGGGAAAGGAACTCGGAAAAGTCAAATGAGAGCTTCGACACTATGCACTGCTGAATGAATCAGACAATAGCAATTTGACAAAAGACAATAATATAAGCTCTACATTCTACTGCTCTATAAGTTAAGATACATGATTTACTTGCTGTTTAAACTATATTTGGCTAGGACCTGATTTTTTCATCTTCAATTTGAAAGTAACTGCTTTATTATTTTTCCAAGTTGTGCACCTAAATTAGTTCATCTGAAAAAGTTGAACATGTAATTTAGCTGAAGCGATACAACTGTGCAAAGCGGTATTTATCAAAGCTTTACAATATAACCATAGAAACATACTCTCCACAAAACAGATGAAGATATAAATTCAAAGATATCATTTACCACTCACTGAGCACCTGAAGCTATGCATCTGTGCAAAGCGGCAGTTTGAAAAGCTTTACGATATAACCTGAGAACACCATACTATCCACAACGCAGACCAGAATATAAGATTTCAAAAGGAAGGGTTCAAGTAAATAAGTTAAAAGAATTCTGGAAAATATCATTTACCAGTCAATAATCATCACAAAAGAAAAGTGTTAAGATTTCAAACGGAAGGGTTCAAGTAAATAAGTTAAAAGAATTCCGTAAAATATCATTTACCAGTCAATAATCATCAGAAAAGAAAATTGTTATTTAAGCATCTAGACATAAAATCTTAATGAGTTTGGTTTTTTATTTTTTTTATATTTACTACAACCGAAATTTAACTATAAATCATTTATTTATAATATTAATTATGTTAATCATTTTTATATAAAAATGAATTACCACTTTTAGATATTTTTAATGCGATATAATCTAAATTTACAACGTCAATGATTCATATTTACAATTTATCCATTTAAATTTTAATTTTAAAAATGTCAATTCCTAAAAGATCAGTTCCTTTACTTTAGGAATTAAATTCCTCTTTCTATTTTAGGGATTAAAAAGGGAAATTATAGAACATTTAGAAAATTTTAACTTAACCTAATTGGATACCAAAATCAAATAAAAGCTTCTAAATCTGTAAAGTTATATTAATATTTTGGTGAAGCTATTCCATAAAATTCAGTTGTCTGAACAAAATCGTAAAAAATTATGACAAAAATCTCAAATCTCTCACGGCGAAAGAATACAATATTAAAATTACAAACTTATCAACGAACTCAGGACCAATTCGTCTTTAGGATTTTACACAATATATATTTACGGAATACAAGAAAAGATAAACAGAGAAAACAATTGGAAGAGTCCCTTTTTCAGAAAACTGCATGCAAGTTAACGTCTCGGAATCTGAAAAAATGTTCGAAACAATAACAAACCCATGAAAATCCATTCTTTGCACGATAAAACGATAAAGCTCTCACGGGAAATTATAGAACATTTAAAAATTTTTAACTTAACCTAATTGGATACCAAAATCAAATAAAAGCTTCTAAATCTTTAAAGTTATATTAATATTTTGGTGAAGCTATTCCATAAAATTCAGTTGTCTGAACAAAATCGTAAAAAATTATGACAAAAATCTCTCACGGCGAAAGAATACAATATTAAAATTACAAACTTATCAACGAACTCAGGACCAATTCGTCTTTAGGATTTTACACAATATATATTTACGGAATACAAGAAAAGATAAACAGAGAAAACAATTGGAAGAGTCCCTTTTTCAGAAAACTGCATGCAAGTTAACGTCTCGGAAGCTGAAAAAATGTTCGAAACAATAACAAACCCATGAAAATCCATTCTTTGCACGATAAAACGATAAAGCTCTCACAGACCAAAACTTTAAATAAATTTGAAACTCACAGACCAAAGAATTTAAATAAACTTGAGAAAAAAGAACTCGAAATAAAGGTCTGAAATGGAAGAAAAAATAAACATCGGATGGCTAGAAATTATATTTAAAAAACACACACACAAAAGCTCTAGTAAGCCAGAGTTCAGAAAAATAACAAACGAAGCACCTCGACGTGAAGCCTAGAAGCGCCGGCATCCATCAGCCGAATCTCGTAACTGTAAATTAAGCACGCAAGAGAACAAAGCTTCATAAAATCCATGTGAAAAAGGGTTCGAACATAACATTTTTTGAAGGACAATTAGATGCTAACATAATCTACGAAATCCAGAAGTACATCACCTGGATATTTGATCCCGATACGAAATCTGCATCATCATTACCAAAAGTGATTGGTGCCATAAGGTCGGACGTCTCAACCTGCAACACTCTGATTGCCAGACAATGCGTCTGGAAACCATTGGATTCCTACTCTGCGCTTAAGACGCGCGCACTTCGCTTTACTGCTCTTGTCCCGAGAAATCACACTGCAAAAAGACGGACAAAGTAAAAGACGAACAGCCTTCGCTTTTGGACACTGTTAACCGAAATGTCTAATATTTTATATACCCACTACATTAACATTTACCCTACTGTAATAACAGATTCTTCTAATGAAATATTTTTTTAAAATTATGTTACCCCGCCTAAATGGCACATCTTAAAAAAACGAGTGACGCTAGGAGTTTGTCTCCAAAAGAGATGAAGTTTCCAGCCGTGTAGGCCCTCTTTCTTTGAAGTCCATGATTTTTCCTCGTGTTCCTTTCTAAATATGAGAGCCCGTGATATAATCACGTAACGGTCTTGTATAGACACTTAGACTAATTTGGGAGCCTATCTGTCTACTGGATTGAGATGAAGTAGGAAATTTTGAAAACAGATAAGTGGTTCTTGATTTTGAAGGAATTTTCAGATGATAGATCTAGCTTTACATGCTGTTTTGCGTCATGTTTTGGTTTATCCATTGCCAATGAATGAATGAAATTTGAACGTTGAGAAATAGATATTATTTATGGATTATTAACTTTTTTGTTTTTTGTTTTTTGCAATTCAATCTTCTTATTATTCAAATTAATGATGGGCTGACCCAACTATTTTACAGTTTTCTTACTGAAAGATAATGCCAAGGAACCGATATTAACATATATTGTTGTAAATGTCTCTCTCTGATGTCTCTGGAAGCATCACATTCTAAAATAAAATGTTTTTCCGATTCCACTGCCAAGAAGTGCAAAAAGTACACACCAGCTCTTTCCAAGCTTCTTTAGGCATTTTCCACCGATGTTTCGCACTTACACTTTTGTAAAAGGAAGAAAGAAAACCTAATAAAATGTGTTATATAATTTATACATTAATTTTTAAATATAAATCTATGTTTTTTAATTGTACTAGTGTTCAGCAGGTTTATATTAATATTTTATATTTATATTTATATATCATTTTTTTTAATTATGGCTTGGAAGTTTATATTATATGTGATGATGATTATTATTATATTTATGGCTGATATTTTATTCTTTTTTATTATTATATATCATGTTTTATTATTGGTTGGGAGTTTATTATTATTATATTATTTCAATGTTTTTAATTTATGTTTGGGGAGGTTTATTAATAATTGATTATATTATGATTATATAATTATTACAGGATGTTGATTATTTCTTATACATAAGGAAAGAAGAAAGAAGAGTTGAAGATGTTGTTATACCCCAATGAGTATTAATTTTTAACAATATATATTTTAATTTTTGAAAAGTTTATATTAATATAAAAAAATATTATTATAATTTTATGGAAAATGAAATTTATATATATATATAGATTTTTTTATATTTTTACTTTATTTTTATTTATGTTTTTTTGGTGAATTTTTACATATTTTATGTAGTATTGTACATCTATTATTAAATATTGTGTCATTTATGTGTGTGAGTGTGTATATAGGTGTTTGAGTGTATTTATTGCTTATTATTGTATGATATTGTGTCATTTATGTGTGAAATCATTGTTTATGCATGTCACTTATATATGTGGGTTAAGTGTGCAATTCATGTTTCAATAACTCAAGCACTATTCTATTTCATAAATTACAAAAATGCTAAAACTCATTAAGAGCTTTCAAACATGTATTTTGAATACCAAAACTCATTAAGACCAAAAAAAGCCTTATTTTTTTCAAGGGCTCCATCACCAAACTTCCAAGCAAAATGGGTCGTTGGGCCTCCCTAATGCAACATAACATGTGGGGTTAACAATGCAAATAATATAACACATACCAATAATTCTCTCACTTGTTGTTTACTTTGCATACATTGGGTGCAAGGATTACATGATCAACAATTCAAGGTAGCAATGCACATTACTCTCTATACCAAGAGAACTTCTTAGTATTAATAGATTTTATATCAAGTATTTTCGAGACTAAATCCTATAGAAATTTGTAAGTCAATGGGTTTTGAACCACTTATTGTGGTTCATCATCATCATGAATCACAAAAGCATGCATTTTGAGACTAATAGACTAAACAATGAGTCTGTGGCATTCTTCAAAGTGTCAACCTTCAAAATTTGCACCTTCTTATCTTCAACCATATTGTTATGTAAAAAATTAGTTAATTTTAGGTTATTATTTAATTTTAATTTTAATTAGACGAAATGGCACAATCATAAGATCATGCCCTTTCCCAAAGGGTGCCCATGGCGGTATATAAGCCAGGCAACCCATTGTAAACAATCATCTATCTATTCATCAT
>APFE030378424.1:34965-49734 GCA_000404065.3 Pinus taeda | reverse complement strand
TTTAATTTAATTTAATTTTTAAAAAAAACCCTTAAGCTGCCAGATAAATACACGCCCCCGCAAACTCGCTGGATGTCGACAATGACAATGGCGGATTTCCAAAAAAAATTGGTCGACGTAGAGCATAAGATAAATAACAACCATGACGAGGTCAGTAAAAGATTAAATGAAGTCGAGAGCAAGCTTGGGGAGCAAGCAAAAAAAATAAAAAATCTTCAAGATACGACAAATCGAATAGAGATAAAGATGGAAAATCAACATGTCCAAACAAAAGCAGACATCAAAGAGGTCTTAACAATGCTGAAACTTCTGTGTAAAAAGTCAAATTATACACCCGAAGAGCTACTAAAAGAAAGTGAAGAGAATCAAGAACACCTCTCATCAGATTCAACAAAATCAATAGATTCTCATGAAAAGGTTGAATCCCCAAAAAAATCAGCGACACCCCACCAAGAAGCAAGTAATGCCGCCCTTACAAACAAGCAACTTTGGGATACCCTTATTAATCAATACCCTTTTTTTGCTCAACCATTAGCCACATACCAGAGGAGGGCAAAAGTCGAGATGCCTAAATTCGATGGAAACAAAAAAACAATGTTGCATGGGTAAATAAAGCAGAGGAATACTTTGAGATATATGACATCAATGACGATGACGAAAAGCTCAAACATGCATCCATGAAAATGGAAGGAGAAGCATATAACTAGTATATGTGGTGGAAAAAAACGGCACACGTCATTAGCTGGAGAAAATTTAAAGATGCATTTTTAAAAGATTCCAAGGTGTAAGAGAAGAAGAGTTCTTTTCAAAACTCAACAAGTTACGACAAAAAGGAAGTGTGGACGAATACACTCAAGAATGGGAGACCTTAGTAACACGAGTACCTGATTTATCAGAATCTCGTTTGATTCAATCATACGTCTCAGAACTCAAATCCCATTTACAAGAAGAACTTGAGATGCATGACATTACATCATTAGAAGTAGCAAGACGAAAAGCAAAAACAGCCGAAAAGAAATCCGAACCAATATTTTGGTCAAAAGCAGAAAAAACATATTCAAGACGAAGGTTACCTTAGTATATGGACTCCAATAATACAAGATACGTTCCACCACATCGTCGTGAAGATGAAAAATCTAATGTGGAAATGCAAAGGATAAAAGAGGGTAAATGTAAACGCTGTGGTGAGAAGTGGGACCCCAAACATAGATGTGCTAAAGGAAAAGAACCAAAGAATCTATATAATTGTGAAGCAACCAATGATTCAAACAGTGAAGATTATGACATAGAAGAAACAGAAGACGCTCTAGAATTCTCACCAGAATTAGACGACGGAAGTACTCCGCAAGTGTCATTATCAACCATGACAGGTATATCACAACCTCAAACCTTAAAGTTAAAAGGACACATAAAGAAGAACAACGTAGTGGTTCTCATTGACTCTAGAAGCACACACAATTTTCTAGATGAAACCATGGCCAAGAAACTCAATATATTTTCATTTCCCTTACCAAACATGAAAGTGATGATAGCTAACGTTAAGAAGATTGAAAATGTGAGGAAATTTCATAAGGTCAATTTGCAGATTCAAGACTTTAAATTAGAGTCTCCGTTCTTCACGGTACCATTAAGAGGAGTAGATGTAGTCTTAGGCATCCAATGGCTACGAACTTTAAGTAATTATGCTGCCCACCATCAAGTACAATTTATAAAATTCAAATGGGGAGGTCAGAAGTACAAACCACATGGATTCCAAGCACCAGAAAATCATGTTGTATCATCATCTCATATGATGAAGCTGAGTCGAAGAAGAGCACCTACTTATGCAGTACAATGTCATCAATTAGAAATGTTATCTGCAAATATGACCAGAAAAGAGTCACCAGAGATGCAAGATCTAATTCAGAAGCACGAAAAAGTATTTCAAGACCGACCTATGAAAAAGCCATACCAATATCCACATCACCAAAAATCGGAAATTGAGAGAGTAATTCAAGATCTTTTAAAGTGTGGAACCTTGATCATCTTGGAATATCTGATCAAGTGGAAAGGCTTACCCGAAGAAGATGCTTCTCGGGAGAATGAAGCATTTTGTCAACAATAGCCGTCGTTACGTATGCTTTGAGGACAAAGCATTCTTTGGAGAGGAAGGCAATGTTATGTAAAAAATTAGTTAATTTTAGGTTATTATTTAATTTTAATTTTAATTAGACGAAAGGGCACGATCATAAGATCATGCCCTTTCCCAAAGGGTGCCCATGGCGGTATATAAGCCAGGGAACCCATTGTAAACAATCATCTATCTATTCATCATTTTTAATAAGATATTTTATTCATATATATTCTGCGTATTAAAATTTTCGCTTCACATATCTCCATAAAGTGATTTATTTATTTATTTAATTTTCTCCCAGTTCTGAGAAAAGAGACCCGTATCTTCATTCATGATTGAAAATAAAATACATTTTGTCTATATAGACTTATAAACATGTGCATTCCTCGAGGATATGTGCATATCCTTTGTGGCGAAAAAAATCAAATACAGATGCATAAGAGCATTCAGAAAGAGTGCAAAGCCATTAAAGGCGCAAACAACTAAAAACCAAAACAATAAAAATAAAATACAAGAGGGAGGATCAAGTAATGGAGATACTTGTCTTCTCATTCTTCCCTTCTTTTTTGGACCTGAAGCCACACCCTTGCATTAGGATCCACTGGAACGATAGTCAAGTCACGCATAGACCTCAGAGGGATGCTCCTTGTCTGAATCTGAGCTTTCTAATATATGGACATGTTTTGTGCCCGCCATGCCATCCTCATTGTGTGTTGTGGTTATTTAATGTTTTAGTGGAGTCTAATAGCAATTAGTTGTAAAAACTTGATAGATCTATGTGTCAACCACTAATTGAGTCGCAGTGTCCTTGGCCAATTTTATCTTTGCTTGTACTTGTTATGTCACTTTGTTTTCTTCCTCTTCATCATATGTAGGAGGAATCTCAGAGAAATTCCAACTTTTGGCCTATTTTGTCTTTTTTTTTTTGTATTTTGTTGAATTCTTGGCCAATGGGCATGTGTCATACAAAATACCTATTTGGAAACTTAGACGGCACCAGAATGTTGTGTTTTCATAGTCTAAAAATTGTGACAACTGAAATTCCCCGTGATTCAATGTTATGTGATCTGGTAGCTCTTTACTTAGATCTATCTCCACGCATATTTTGGAAAAATTGAAGAGGCCATTCTTTGATCTCTCCAAGTCCATTTTTTTTTAATTTCACAAAGTATTACCTATGTCTTCAAGAACTTTGTGATGCCATAACGAAAGTGGTAGGTTTGGAAGGCGAACCCAAATTGGCATAGTTGTGACCACCATAGTAGTGGCATCAAAACCATGAAACCATGGAGTAATTGATAGACCAACTCTACCCCAAAACCACAATCCTTCATTCTGAACAAAATCCAGGTCCTTCTGTGTTTCAAATTAGACAATGAAGAATCATTTAGAGCATAAAAAAATCTCACATGTTGGTGCCCAAGAGGTAAACATCCAATGAAATAAGGCATCGGGCTTAGGCCAAAAGCCATTGAATTTGCAAATGATGGCTTTTGACTAAAGACTGAGAAATAAGGAAGAAACCCTTGAGTTATTGATCTCCATGGATGGAGCTTGCTCCATTTTGTCCGTTGTATAGGGTCCTGGAACATTTTGACTCAAATCTGCATGGGCATAAACTTTTCCTTGTAATGCAGCCTTAAAGGATGTTGGAGTTGTTGGGTATGTGTTATATTCTTTCCATGAATAGAATCAAGCATTATACATTGTGTCAGGTGTAGCGGGGAGCAGAAACCCCCCCACCGGGGGGTTTGCAGGGGGGCGATAGCCCCTCTACATGTGGTCTGATGCAGTGCCTTGGGGAATTTTTTTTTATGCAAAACCAATATTAGTTGGGCGAACCCAAGGATGGGGGGCGGACCCAAAGATGGTGGGCATACTTACCCATGGTTTTGTGCATGGGTTTTTCACATGATTTTGGGCATGATGGTTTTCTGCCTGTGGTATTTTGTAGATCCGATCAAGGGAACTAAGATTATGTCCTAATCCAGGGTTAATGGATTGGGGTTTATGGATGCTTCAGCGTGTATATATATGTATTGTAACATTGAAAGGAATATAATGAAAAATCAATCTGGTAGTCCTGGTTTTGGAATCCACGGGAAAATCTGTGTATATTTGTTTTATGTTCTCGCCATTGTTTATTTTTCTATTTGAAGAATTTGTTTGCAGGAAACTTTTGTACAGGGCTAAAACCTACAGGAGCTCCATTAGATGTCCTGGAACCAGGAGCACCCCCATGTAACCTTATATTCAGAATGATAGTTGTGTTTTTTTTATGTAGTAGCCTTTTATCTAGACAGCGTCTTGTAGGACCTTCCCATCAAATTGTAGACATTGTTATAATGTGGGAATGCCCCCATTCAACTCAATAATATCCTTTAGATTAGAGACAAAATTTGTATTTATATTCCAATATATAAGGGTTTTACTACTTAAATTTTTAATAAAAAATTGTAAGTATCCATTTTGTGCCTCCTCAAGCTGAGGAAAATGAAACACCCTACTGTGGAATGGACTAGTACTTGAAAGCCCATGTACAGGGTCGTCATTGGCGACGCAGAAATGGGGTATTGTGTTCAATTAGGGCATCCCAATAGAATTAACCCAAAGTAGCAACCTAAAATTGATTCCAAAGAAATCACAGATAGACAATAGTGGCAGCAAAAAATCGAGCTCCACATCCACCGAAAACCACCACACAATGGGTTTCAAAATAAAGAAAACATAGCAAAATTATGCACAAAGGAGAGTAAATACGCTCGATAACCTAGGCCGCATGTTCGGCCTCATCCTCGTCAATAAATTAAAAGTGCCTTCATATTTTGTTACAAGGCTCTGAGCACCACCTTTGAACCAAAGTTTATTCTTTGGATAAGCCCCAAAGGAAGAGGCATCCGCAGGGTCGAGCCTCCATACTTCAAAGGGCTCCATGGACGCAAGACACCACAGTACCCTTCGAATATTTGTATGTAATAACATAATAACACTACTAAAACTAGTCCCCTCTTGACCAAAGGCATCATGGTATCCATCTCGAGGCTTGTTTGGAGCGACGTCGCCATTCTCAGTGAGACAGAAGATCATAACCCTAATGCAAACACATTCCATCTCTCCCTTAACTTCAACTTACAATTATCAATTTCCTTTTTCAAAAAATCATAAAGTGTTACTGGCAATCAATATGTTTTGTCCTAAAATGATAAGTAGGGTTCTTTTCCATAAATATTGCACTTTGATTTTCATAATCTAACCATACATTTTGTTGTACAAATTAAATACCTAAACACAATCTTTGTAACCATATAACTTTATTACTTGCATGAATGGTTGGGATGTATTCAAAATTTGTAGTTGAGACTGCAACTACAAGTTACCTCTTGTGCATCCAACCAATTAGTCATCCAAATAGTTTAAACACATAACCACTTGCAAATATTCTAGATCTAGATCTCCATCCTATCTTAGGTTAACAAAGCCATGTAGATCTAACACTTTATCTACTCTAGGCATTCCTTGGTAGAAAATCCCATAATTTGTAGTCATCCAAATAGTTTAAACACATAACCACTTGCAAATATTCTATGATCTAGATCTCCATCCTATCTTAGGTAAACAAAGCCATGTAGATCTAACACTTTATCTACTCTAGGTATTCCTTGGTAGAAAATCCCATAATTTGTAGTGCCACGCAGATACTTGAAAACCCTCTTTAGAGCTATATAATGCTCCAAACATATACTTAGTCAAAAATTCCATTGCATTTGCAATGCACATTCTAGTATAGACCATAACATACATCAAATTGCCAATAGCACTAACATAAGGAATGTGGGACATGTATTCTTCATCTTCATGTGCTTAAGCGCACTAATCTACAAATAACTTCACACCTACGTGAATAAGGACCTTGACTAATTTACATTCTTGCATATTAAACCGCTATAATACTCTCTCAAAATATTTCCTTTGAATAAACCATAATCTATTTTTTTATTGATCTATTTTAATTTCCATACCCAAAATAAATTTGCAGTATGAAGATCTTTAATATCAATTTTAGAAGATAATTGAGTTTTTACATCTTTGATGATTTCCTTGTTGTTTCAATCAACAACATATCATCAGTGTACAATAAAGACCTTTGAAACACTAGCTGGACCCTTTGGCTATGCAAAATCGAGATCTTCTCCTTGCGCGAGTTGCAAATAGCAAGCCCGTCCGCCCTTTGTTGATCTGACTACTGCGGCCCTGTCCGCTTGAGGCCCCTTTGCTTGCTGCGGCCGGTCAGATTCATGGATCGAGCTACTGGTTTCTGACAGGCCCGATCTCAGGGATTTCGATCATGGAGGGGTTGGGCTCTCCCCAGGCGTCTCTTCCGCCTCCTCCATTGATTTCGCCTTCTGAGGCTTTCAATCAGCTCTTGGCTGGGATTCCAAAGAAGAAAAACACAGAAGCTGCGAAATTTGTTAGAAGATTGGATGATATTCCTGCGATCTCCCTCCCTCCAGAAACCTCGATCCAAGTAGCTCTGTCATTGGCCAAACGAGCTCTCATTGGTTAGTTCACTGGGCTATGACCGTCCCCAAAAACCACTGAAAGTTGGGTCAACAGAAACTGGGTGCCATTGATCAAAGAAAGTGTCACCTCTTACTTTATGGGGAGAGGATACTTCCTCTTCGAATTCACATCAAAAGACGACAAAGACCTGATCTTCCAAAGTGGCCCCTACTTCATGGGCCCGCAGGGTCTGCACTTGAATAAATGGACCCTGAACTTCGATCCGGCAGTAGATGTGCCCAAAGCAGTCCCGGTTGGGTCAGGCTTCCAAATATTCTAGTGCACTGCTGGAACTGGGATTCTCTGAGGCACATTGGAAATGCCCTGGGGAAATTTATGGACCGAGCAAACAATAAGGACCAGTATGACTATGCCAGGATCTGTGTAGAAGTAGATCTGGAGGTGGGACTACCAGAGGCCATCACAATAAAGGTCGGAAGCTGGACACATATGCAAACACTGGACTATGAGCAACTGCCCTTCAAATGCCAGAAATGCCAGGTTTACGACCACTTCGCCAGAGGCTGCCCGACCAACAGTGAGGATGTGCAAGGGAAGGAGGATGGATGGAATCAATTCAGGCAATCCAAACTCTATCCCAAGAATCAGAAGCCGGGAGGCCCTAATGGCAAAGGACCCCACCAAGCCACTGCCCAGCAGATCCCACTCAAATGTGCTCCAGAAAATAAGTACGATCCTCTTAGTTCGCAACCAGAGAACACATAGGAGGGTGAGGTTCAAAAGGAGGCAGAAGCTACCCAAGAGATCGAGGCCCAAAAAACAGCTCCTACAAGCAAAGGTACTCCCTCAGCCTCCCACAAAGGAACAAGTGTTGAAGACCCAAAAGGTATGATTATAGAAGATGAGGAAGAAGAGCAGGAAATGGATGAATCAGAAGAGGAAGAAGAAATAGGAGAGTCCCATACCTCGGTAAGAAGATCTACAAGAGGTCGAAAAACTGACAGGGAAAAAAGGGAGCAGGAGACCTACAAAGAGAAACTTCAAGGCAGCCAACCAACTTTGGAAAAACTGCTAGCCTCAAAGCCCAAGATACTGAAAAACTAGCCCCAAGGCTCCAAGGGAGCCCACCAGAAACATAAATAATGAAGGTCATCTCATGGAATTGCAGAGGTATGGGGAGCAAAGCTAAAGAAGAAGCCATCAGAATTCTAATCAGGACAGAAAACCCAGACTTACTTCTCGTCTAGGAGACAAAGCTGGAAGACATAGTCTTCCTTCAAGCAAGCAAGAAAATTTGGAATAAAAGTGAAGAAAGAGCAATCTCTGCCCGAGGTGCCTCAGGAGGGATTGGCACTCTTTGGAACGCCAACAAATTTACAGTCTTATATGAGGCTAGGAATACTCATTGGTTGTTGCTGAAAATGTAGAATTCGAACACTAAGGAAATGTTTTGTCTGTTCAATGTTTACTCTCCAGTCAATGTTGGGGAAAAAAAGATTGTTGGGACTTTATAAGGCACCAAGCAGATTTGACAAACTTGGAAAATATAATTATTGCTAGAGACCTCAACCTCACTCTTCATCCATCAGAAAAAAGGGGAGGCAGCGCAGTTCGAGACCCGACAAGGGAATGGGTGGAGGACATAGTGCAGGATTGGGACTTGCTGGACATCAAACCTGCTTCTGGTAAGTACTCTTGGTCTAATAAAAGAGTGGGTCCTGGACATATTGTTGCCAGGCTAGATAGATTTATTATTCAAAGTTCTTATCTGTTGCTAGGTTTAGAGCCTAGAATGCATATTCTTGCTAGCAGCATCTCGGACCATAAGCCCATAAAGCTAGAACTTCTAGCTCACCTCGATCTGGGCCCTATCCCCTTTAGATTCAACCCTCTCTGGGTAAAGGAGCCAAACTTCATGCAAACTGTCAAGGAATGCTGGAATCAGCCAGTTAAAGGATCACCATTCTATATTTGGGAGGAAAAGCTCAGAAGGGTAAAAGGAGCTCTAAAAAGATGGGCCAAAACTCTGTCCAACCCAGATATAGAAAGGGAATCCATTAAATCCGCTCTTATATCCCATCAAACTTGTATGGAGAACACTATTCTCACAAAGGAGTCATTAGATCAAGAAGCTCAGTTGCAACAACGCTACCACAAAGCCTGCTTAGCTGAAGAAGAGTATTGGAGATTAAAATCTCGTAATCTCTGGCTCAAAGCAGGGGATAGGAACATTGCTTTTTTCCACAAACAAGCCCGGGCAAGGAAATGCTTCAACACCATCTCAGAGATTAAAGAAGAGAGCGATATTCATAAGGATTTCGACCACATAAAGAAAGCAGCGTTTACTCATTTTCAAAAATTGTATAATTAAGACAAGGATCCAAGCCATTATTCAAATCTGTTAGATATTATCCCCTCTGTAATTTCTCAGTGAATGAATGAGACTCTTGAGGCCAAAGCCACTAAAGATGAAGTCAAAAAGGCTCTTTTTGATATGGACCCTGATAAGGCCCCTGGGACGGATGGTTCCTCTGCCAGATTCCTTCAAGCTTGTTGGCCAATTGTTGAAAAGGACCTCCTCAAAATGGTTCAAAAGTCTCAAAATACTCAGAAAATAGGAGGCAGTACAAACTCTGCATTCTTAGCTCTCATACCCAAGGAAAAAGGCGCCAACAACTTCAGCAGATTTCGACCAATTTCCATATGCAATACAGGGTACAAATTAATCACCAAAGTAATTGCAAATATACTAAAGCTCATTCTTCCTAAAATAATTCCAGAGAATCAAGGAGGCTTCATCCAAGGGAGGCAGATCGTGGACAACTTCATCTTGGTACAAGAGGTAATTCATTCAAGCCTCCTCCGAAAAGAGCAAGGTATGGTGATTAAACTTCATTTAGCAAATGCTTTTGATCGAGTAAATCACAGTTTTCTTTTAAATGTTATGAGCAAGTTTGGTTTTGGAGCAAATTTCATTAAATGGATCCGGGCATGCGTCTCGGAGCCATGGATTGCTCCTCTTGTAAATGGAAGAGCCACTGATTTTTTTAAAGCCTCGAGAGGACTTAGGCAGGGGTGTCCCCTATCCCCTCTGCTCTTTGTCATCCAAGCCTCAGTTCTTAGCTTCCTGTTAGACAAAAAGATGCAAGACCAAGATATTATGGGACTGTGTATTGCAAGAGGGGCCAAAAACATTAATCATGCCTTGTTTGCAGATGACACTCTACTTCTGGGTCCTGCCTCTATCTCCTCTGCCACAAAATTTAAAGCGGTTCTAGATGAATTCAGTGAGGCCTCAGGCAGCGTTGTTAATAAGAGAAAATGCCATATCTTCAACTAGAATATCATGCCCAGATTGCTCTCTGCCATTTCTAGATGTTTGGGCTTTGCAGCTTCCTCTGCTTGGTCCTCTTTTAAATACTTGGGCCTCCCTGTATCTCACAAGAGACCTGCAAGCAAAGATTGGCTCCCTCAGCTGTAAAATTCAAGGCTAAGATTCAAGCCTGGGGCTACTCCTGGCTTAATACTGCTGGCAAAACAGTCTTAATTAAATCAGTGCTTACCAGCCTTCCTTTATTTCAATTCGCTGGGCTTCTAGCCCCGACAACCATTCTAAAAAACAATGGAAGAGTACATATGGAGGTTCTTTTGGAAGGGAGGAAAACAGAATGAAAAAAAGACCCCCCTAATCAGTTGGGAAACCATCTCCAAGCCACTGTGGGAGGGTGATCTAAACTTCAAAAATCACTGTCAGCAGAATGTGGCAATGGCTGCAAAAATTATTTGGAGGATCATTGCGCCCAATCCTGGCTAGGCCCAAATAGTTCTCTAGAAAAAATATTTCAGAGGACCTCGATCCAGATGTATAGAAAACGTGATCCAATTGCCAAATTCATCATTTCTTAAAATATATGCCAAAGTCGCCCCTCTAATCACTGCGCACTCTTACTGGATTCCAAGCAATGGGAAAAAAATAAACATCTGGACGGACAAAATCATGAATAAGGATCCAATAGAAGACAAAGCCTCCATTAGATCGCTGCGATGCTAGATGGACAGAGAGGGATTGCGACCGCTTTGGAATATTTCATGCTGGAATGACTCTGTCTGGGCAGGATGGAAAAGTATTAAGGTGCCAGATAATCTAACCTCCGAATGGGCCATGTTGCTCGAATCCCTGCATGGTTTGGCACCCACGCACAGGAGGAAAAGAAATGTGCAAGGCTGGGGGCCGAAAGCCAGAGGTTATGTCGTCTCCTTGGGGTACGCCAAACTGAACGAAAGGCCATACGTCCCCCCTGACCCAGTTTCTTGGCAAGGTGTCTGGCGACTGCCTTCATGGCCCAAAGTGGACCTGTTTGCCTAGCTTTTCTGTCATGGAAAAATCTTAACTTATGACTACTTGCAGAGGAAAGGATTCCACGACCCCTCCATCTGCTCATTGTGCAATGAAAATGCAGAGATAACAGTTCATCTTATTCTAGAATGCAACTTCTCCAGGCTGATTTGGTCTTTCTTTATCCAAGATGTGGATCTGAATTTCATACTTCCTTGCTTGACTTCCGATCTTTTTTCTAAATGGGCCAACAGATATCCTGGTCCTCCTCCTAAAAACCTGATAATTAAATCAGCATGGGTTGTCCTTCCAAAGATTATCTGTTGGCAGATATGGCTAGATCGTAACAAAAGAATCTTTCGAAATACAAAGCAGAACCACATTGCCTTAGAAGCCAAGATTACATGCCACATAAAGGAGTGCTTGACTGATATAAAAGCCGAATCCAATCTCAGCCAACAAGACATTACATGGGGATCAACTCTAGAACTACAATTACGTCCAGCAACCAGAAAAGCCCCTACTATTAAAGATTGGCAAATAAGGAAATCTGATAACGACTTTCAAGACTGGTTCAAATCGCAAGAAAGACACTTCCTCTTTTTTGATGGAGCAGCAAAGGGAAATCTGGGCAAAGCTGGTGCAGGAGGTGTTGTTCTAAATCCAATTGGGGAAAAAATTCTCTCCTATGCTTGGGGACTTGGATATTCTACCAGCATTCAATCTGAGCCCTTGGCCCTCTTCCAAGGTCTCAAGATCCTCAAAGAACTAAGCATAAATGAAGAAATTGTTATAGGCGATTCCCAGGTCATCATAAATGCAATGGTTTCCAATTCCCCAGTTTTGGACCTTAATCTAGCAAGGCTGATTACTAGAATCAAAGGTTTGGAAAACAATTTTCAGAACTTGAAGTACTACCATGTGTTGAGAACTCATAATAAAAAGGCGGACATCGAAGCCAATAAAGCTGCCCTACTCTCTGTCGGGGTCAAGATGAAAGATGAAGAAGAATCATGGGAACCCATTCCATAAACTGATTACTGCCATGTTTTACTGTTTGCTATTAAACAAATTTGTTTGTATCTTCAAGTGGGGGAAAATCTCTGAAATCGATTCTATGGGTTCCCTTTCAAGGAAGAAATCTTCAAGTCTCAGCTGCATTCTCACCCTTAGCAGCGAGATGCATCAGGGCAAAGAAATTCACATTGTAATCAGATTTTCGGCATTCAGGCCAAGATTAATATAAACACTCCATAACCGTTTCTGTAAAAAAAAAAAAAAACATATCATCAGTGTACAAGACCAGATAAATAAAATGATCATCGACTAATTTATAATACACATAATGATCACATTTTCTTCTTGAGAAACCAAGTCCTAATATATAAGTATCAAACTTTTGATAGCACATGCTTAGAGATTAATTTGATCCATACATAAATATTATCAACTTGCAAACCATATCTTTATTTCCCTTCACTGCAAAATGATTTGGCCATTTCATCTAGTTTCCTTCTTCAAGATCTCAATGTAGAAATGTTGTCTTCAAATCCATCTGCTCTACTTCAAGATCAAAAGCAACGGTAGAAGAAAAAAGATATGTAATAGAAGTTTATTTAGCTACTAGATAAAAAAAAACCACCAAAATCAACTCCCTCCACCCAGGAATATCCCTCTACTACTAAGTAAGCTTTATACTACTCGACTTTTCCTTTTGCATTCAACTTCTTCTTAAATAGCCATTTGCTACCAATAATTTTCTTGGACAATAAAAAAACATAACTAGATTGCAAGCCTTATTCTTGTCCAAGGAAGCCATTTCTTCAACCATGGCATTCTTTCAAAGTTTGCCATCCTCTAAATCCACCACCTCTTTAACAATTATG
The DNA here is from genome assembly GCA_000404065.3 of Pinus taeda. Taxonomy (NCBI): domain Eukaryota; kingdom Viridiplantae; phylum Streptophyta; class Pinopsida; order Pinales; family Pinaceae; genus Pinus; species Pinus taeda. The sequence goes on along the minus strand of APFE030378424.1, from coordinate 36,878 downwards.
GGATCATCATAAATAATAGATAAAGTAAAACTAGAACAAAAATTAGGTGGAGTATACCTTTTTGGTTGCCTTATTTCCCAAGCCAATCTCCTCAACACTATAGTATGAGGTTCTATTAAGCCAAATTCGTCGTCCTTCAACTCAAACTCTACTTTATATGGTTCCTTTTTCCCTTGGTAGGACTTGTTATTTGTGAACATCTTTAACCTTTTTGAAGACAACTTCTCAACTATAACCAATGTTCTTAGTTATTGGGTTCCAAAGTTTATAACCTTTTATACCATATTTATAATTAATAAAGATACATTTTTCATTTTTATTATCGAGCTTACTCCAATTTTTCCGTTGGAAAAAGTACATAAGCATCATAACCAAAAAATATAATCTGTTTAAGAGAGGGTTTTTAACTAATCCATACCTTATACAAAGTCTTGTTAACCAATGCTAATGAAGGTGATTGATTTACTAGGTAACATACAATATCCACTACCTCTACCTAGATTTTGGAAATAATATTGAGAGGGGGGGGGGTGAATCAGTATTAGCAAATCAGATACTTTTTCATTTTCATACTCAGATTCATATACGCTACTTCAGTTAAGGATATCCGTGTATATATGCGACCATGTTAAAAGCAACTAGTGTACATCCAGTAACCTTTATGATTTAGTTAGTTCATCTTCAATGAATGCATCAGAACATTATTAACCATATGAACAGTAAACATAATAGATCATCACACATAAAGAGCACACATGAACACCATGATATAAGGTGGAAAACCAATGTGGGTGAAAACCACCTGCTGCAAGTCATCTCAATCTTCTTCTTAATAAGAAAATCCTTTTACAATATTTCTGTACTGGTGTAGTCTTATACCAGTACGCGGGCTTCAACCTGCAGAGAGCTACAACCCCCATAGTTCTTGTACTAGCCGATCCATTTACTAGTACGCAGGCTGCTACCTGCTATAATGCTCCAACTGCTATTGGAAGGGAGCTACCACCCCCTTAGCTCTTGTACTAGCTAAGATACTACTATGTAGGTGCCGGCCTACAATCGTCTCTCCTTCGGGTACCACGTTTCATACATTTTCAGACTGGATACACCTGAAGCACAACACAATCTGAAAGGCCATGTTTCATCCAATTTTCATACTAGACCCATTAACATCATTGAAGCACATAATAAATCAATCATTTGAATCACCCAAACACCAAGATAATATGTGAGTTATCAACCAGATCTAGTACATCAGATCACATAAAGATAAGTCATTAAGAACTTGATCCATTCAACCATAATCATGTTGTTATCAGAACTCAATATCAGTAACCAGACATCAATTATGCACCCAGAACCCTGCAGAATAATCAAATGGTAGTTAAAGAAAATTTCAAGCAGGGTCCGCAACTTCACCACTAGACATTTGCGGGTATCCGCACCTACACCTTCTGCTGCTCTGCAGGTATCCGCACCTGCGCCTTTTTCTGCTCTACGGGTATCCGCACTTGCGCCTTCTGCTGCACTGCGTACCTCCGCACCTGCGCCTTCTAATGCACTGCGTACCTCCACACCTGAGATGTAGATCGCCTGCGGTCTTCTGATTAGGGACAAATTAACAGTCTTCTAATGTGCCACAACCAGTCCGATCAACAGATCTAATCATGCGGCAATGAGATTGTGACTTATCAATAGTTTACAGAAATCTCCTTGATTTAGATCTAGCTATCACTCACCAACCGATCACAAGAATTTCAGATCTAGATCACCTTAAGATATTCAACACATAATTTATCCTTCCAAATGATCTCCTTCCCCTTTATATAGGCAAGCCCTTCACAATACCATGGTCCAAAACCATAATAACACAATACCATGAACCCAATACCTTGGATCAATATTTGTAGATG
>APFE030378424.1:7822-34937 GCA_000404065.3 Pinus taeda | reverse complement strand
ACCAATACCTTGGACCCAATACCTGGGGTCGTCATTTCGAACCAAATACCATGGACCAAATACCACGGACCAAAACCATGGTTTCCGACATGTACGCGCCTTTCCTTCTGTGAACCTGCGTGTGTACATGTACGCGCCTTTTGCTCAGATAACCCGCGTATATACGCACTTTCATCACAGTCAACCTACGTATATCTCTCTCTTTACTTGCTGCACTATGATCTGTCCTCTGAGTGAGTTGCCATCACCTGTATCATACCTCTGAGTGAGTTGCCATCAAGGACAACACTTGAATCATAATGCCAACACTAGAATTATTGTCCTAACCAAATACCACTTAGCACGATTTTTTTTTCCATAAAAATCCTATTCATCATTTCTGCAACCCCATTCTATCGTGGTGGTGTACAAAATAAGATTTTTCCTTGTTATTATGCACTTATTACAAAATTCTTCAAATTCATTTTCCACAAAAATATTCCCCATTATCCATCCTCAACATCCTATTTTCTTCTCTCTTTGATTATCCACAAGAAGCTTGAACTTTTTAAATTTACCAAACATCTCAAATTTCTTTCAAATGAAATATTCCATGTGTTTCTCAAGAAATCATCTATGAATGAAGCAGAGTACACATATTTACCTAACGATGGAACTAACATATGTCCAAACACATAATTGTATATTAACTCTAAGATTCCTTTACCCATGCAGTAAAAGATGGCAATCTTGCCCAATTGTGTTTACCACATATGAATGTTCACATAATTCAAAATCTAGTGTGCAATTAGACATAACTTCAACCATATCGTTACCATGTAATGTTGGAAGGCCCTACTATCTAATATGTCCTAGCGTTTGATGCCATAGTATTGTATTCTTTCTAGAGATAATAGGAGTTTTATCTTCTTCATCTTTATCCTCAAGAAAAATGTAATGACTCCTCCCACATTTACCCCCTTTAACAAGCTCTACAAGGTAATTTTGAGCTAAGTGCTACTATGACATGACCTAACCTCCAAGTTCTAGTTATGGAAGTAGGGCCTATAATCTGACAAAAAATTGACATCCCTCAGAGACAAAAGACCACTCAAGAAGCTGAAAACCACCCCAGGTGATCAATACTTGAGTTGGAACTATGTTTCACTAAGGAAACTGCCCAACCACATGCACAACACAACATCAGTGCGGTTGTGAGGTCCCAACTGCACGCATAGGCCTGCTTCCATCCGGTTATGACCTAAATTCCCCAGTTCAGTGCCAATGGTTTCGAGATCTGAGCCACTTTTTTATGATAGCTTCCATACCACTGCCCATAACTTCCTGTAACTTTCTAGAATCATGATTAAGGTGATAACAATTCCAAACATTCAAAATTGAAGTAAGAACTTGACCTAGACATGCCTAGTACACATTAGACATCCCGTCAAACATAAGGAAAACATCTAAGTTATAGGTCATGAATGCATATTTGATCTTAAATCCCTCAAATTCATATGAGAATCACTAAGAAGGTCTAATGCCCTCTCAAATAATTGTAACAAAACTTCTTAGCCCATGCATTCATCAACCATTCAAATACTTATCAAATCATGAACAAGAGCCATAGCTAGGGTACATCATAGAACCATGCTTATAACCAACATATAACCAGAATATTAACCATAACAAATCAGCCATAGAATCCACATAATAACAAGTACACGTACTCATAGATCACAATAGAAAAATAGATCTTATTAACTTGTGTAAAAGCCAATCAAGTTAGGGACCTCAATGTACTACCCGACCATAGATTGGGCTGAACTAAATCTTTCTTTCAGCCAATCACCCCCATTCCATATTCCAAGCATGAATGTGGGATCTCATGGGATAAACCAAGACATAATTAATCAGGGACTCCAGAGGTTAAACCACCTCCACCCTCAAGCTACCGTGATCTCACCTAAACTGGTCTTGATATCACAAAACCAAATCGAGCTTGGATGCCTCAAAATTTATTCGCGATACCTTGAGGAATTTTCCTATCTCCACCCACATATCGAGGGCTTCTAGGAGAAAACCATCTCCACCCCAAACCCTTGGGAATTTTCCTGAGACCACCTCACTCGGTTCCAAAACCTTTTGGCAATCTAAAGCTCAACCAAGAATGAATCCCATAACACCATGGCTATCCTAGAAATGGAAAGGCAAGGTTGAAACCACTATCACTCTAGGAAAAACCCATGCCAATGACAACAAATGAACCAATAAACAAATGCATGTACCATTCACACCTCAGCTAGGAAATCACACATGCAACCTATTACCTACAAAATCCTATTATTGAAGCTATTAATCCAACCTTCTCCTTGCTTGCCCTTGCTTTCCTTTGCTTGTCCTTTTCCTTCATTTGCTTTCCTTTTCTTTTCTTTGCTTGCTTTCTCTCTCCTCTTGGAGCTCTCTCTCTCTCCAAATTAATCCAAGCCAAAACTAACCAAAAATTTGTGAACTGTTTGATGCCTTTTTATCATTGATGTCTCCCTTTTTTCCATTTTCCTTCATTTTCCTTAGCATGTAATTTTGTGTCTCATCACCTTCCTTTTCTCCTATTTTCCTTTATTTCCATAATTAAATGCCAATTACTGTCTCTTTTCCTTTGCCAATGCCTTTGCTAATTTCCATAGCCATTAAGAAACCACAAGTGATGCCCACTATGATGTTTTCCTACCATTCAACTTGGAATACGTGTCCCATGACCTTGTTCTTATTTTATTTACATGGAAAATCAACCCAAGGATGTTACAAACCCATCCCCCTTAGGGGAACATCGTCCTCGGTGTTCTATGACATTTATGACCATCAAAACATACTGCCTATGGAGCTTTATAACACAACTCGTTGCAATATTTACAATATACCAAACTATTGAAACATGATAAACATACCACTTATCATATATTTATAACACAACTCGATAGGGTATTTACAATGACCAACACATATACCTATACACATCTGCTTCAACTAGAAAATAACCTTATTTTTTATGGAGCTTTATAAACACATATCGATATTTACCATGACATACACATATATACATATGCACATTTTCTTTAACCAGCAAATAAAAGGATACGATACCTGCATCAACAACAAGGGAATCCAAAGGCTCACACCTCCACCCTCAAAAGTAGTACTAAGATTCACCTCCTTCCCAGGAATTCCAAAATCCACTGCCAAAATAAAAGTTTTCATCCAATTTCTAGCGCTACAATCCTTGTAGTACTTGTTCTCTTAGTGAATAATTATCGGCTTATTGTTCCAGGGAACACTCCCAATGTGCTTATGATTCCATCTGGCAATGTCGATGACCAAAACAAATTCATTCCTCGACCTTCCCTTCTCTGCTACATGGTCCCTTGAGCAATCTGGTCACCCCCTTCCATGCAGTCACTCACCTTCCAAGTTCCCCATCATCCCCTTCTGCGCTACATAGTCCCTTGGGTGATCCATCCCTTGGCAAGGTTTCCCCGTATCGAAAGGTACAAAAACCAAGGCATATCCCTGCCTCAAAACCGTCATATCGGTTATAGAATTCTCATGGCAATCAATGGATATTGGGTACGAATGTCCCTTTATGGCCTTTCTCTTGAATGCTTTACCATCACATTGTTACATGTTCTAATTCATTTTTCTCTTGCTACTAATTCTCTTTCAACTAGTTCTAACCACCCCAAACTAGGCATTTTCCATTCTTTACTGTACCAAGCACATAATTTCCATTAGACTCAAAAGGAATCGAAATAAATTTAAATCATACCTCATTGGTGGCACGTCAATAAGTATAGTTGCAATTATGTTTACTTTCCATCACAACAAGTCAAACTAGCTCTTTGATTAAATCATTGTGTATAAACATATCACATCTGGTTAGCTGAAAGCTCAACCATCATAAATCAGAATCATAGATCATGTGCATAATTAAAAACCGAAATAAAATATTGGTACTTATCCTTCAAATGGTTCTTTTCTTCTTCCTTTTTTCTTTGACCTTTCCATACAGACATTGAATCAGTTACTAAGCCCAACAAGCACCCAATTCCTTCTCTTCTCTTCTCTTTGATCATGTACACACATTGGATCAGTTTCCAAACCTGGCAAGCACCCAATGCATTCTCTTCTCTTCTCTTCCAAAGCAACAAGGGAATCCGGAGACTATACCACTTCCTCCCTCAATATTAACAACAAGGGCATCCAGAGTTTAAACCACCTTTACCCTCAATATTAACAACAAGGGCGTCCAGAAACTAAACCACTTCTACCCTCAATACAAAAACTCAAGATTGGTCTATTTCCCAAGTTGTCCATGGCTCTTGGAACTAGTAACTTAAACCATAGCCTCCAGGGAACCAAAACTATTTTAGGGCTCCAGAGCATTTGTCCCAACCTGTAGGCTCCAACGACTAGTAACTCAACTCACAACCTCCAGGAAACCGAAGTTGTTCCAGGGATATAGAGATTTTTTTCCAACCCACAACCATAGCAACCATAGGGAGCTCGAGAACCAATCCTCTTCACAACACATACACATACACAGTGTACAACACAACACATACACCTACACCTAGTGTACAAAGCCACACGCACACCTACACCTGATGTACAATACAACACATACACCTACACCCGGTGTACAACACCACACATACACCTACACCCGGTGTACAATCATAACACATATATGTACACACAATACAATAAAACAAATACACATGTCACGATACAACGATTACACAATACTCATCACACAGTACCACATGTACACAACGCAACATGTACAACATATACAAAATAATAGTACTGCACATCTAGAGACCACATTATCTCTTCCAGAAAACATTGCCTCTAGTGTCTTTCCCACAATTTACTATGTGCATCCATAACCCAAGTTCTAAGCCTATGGATCTTTCCACTATGCATACTTGTCCGAGCATGCCATAAATCACACTGCTTTCATTCTGCTGATGTATCCTTTAACATTTCCTACCATAACATAAACACATACATAGTTATAAGCACATAATATCAAATCATATCCACATGATACTAACCTCATAGATTGACTAGGGCTAATCTACACACTTGATTCCTCATAAACTAGGAACCTTTTCATGCCATTAACCTGCACAAACAATAATTCTTCCATAAGGATGATCCTTGATCACCCTGTTAGACAATAGCATACACACACGCATACACACATATAAACATTAGCATAATCATGATCACAACACAATTATCAATGCTCACAAGCTTAAGGTTAAGAGAACTTCCTTTAACGGTGCAAAATATGCACAACATTGAGAACAATAGTTCTCAACATAGCTAAGGCATTTGATGCCTCAAAACCATTTAATTTACCTTTCCTATTACCATTCTCATAATTGTCCTGCCAAATTCAATTTATCCCCATGGACCTAACCAACACAACCAGTTGTCATATTCATGCCTTCTATTGCCCTTATACATGCACCGGGCTTCATCCAGGTCTTACATTACTTGTTGGGTTTCATTCAACTCTCCTTGATTTCCATTAACTTTCCTCTTCCCCCAACTAATTCCTAAGACCCTTAAAACATAAAATGCAATAACAAGAAGAAAACCATGAAAAACCAAGAACAATGCAACACCACAAATAAAGTGGAATGGCCATGCACCGACACAATTAAAATCGTAAATCAAGCACAAACAAATCACATGACACAGAAATCACAAAACTTTCAGTAGACACCATGACTCAACCCCCATGGTTCCCAATGCTTCCAAGGGAAAGTTCAACCCGAGCCTACTTCAATATTTCATGGAATTCTCTTTTGACATGCAATTCCTTGCATCATAATGCCATAAACACATAATTTTCAGTGCATAAATGGATATAACAATATACCAATTACCTTACCTTGTTGTACCCAACACGTTTCCTTATAATTGGACTTATGCATATACTATCTCTCAAGGGACTCCAATTCCCTTGATGAATCCAGTCATAACTGAAAATTCATTGTTATGCCTACACATGATCCACCATCTACCATGTAGCTTCCTCGACCCCAAAGTGATTCCATGCACTTTACTCGCTATATTACTCTATCTCAGAGTATAATCTCCTTCTGTTGTGGAGGCAGCTCTGCCTATAATTCTCCCTCTAGTTCCACCATCCATCTCGATGATGGATACTTTGTGACCCACCTGCTTGTTATCCACTATTGCATAGAGATGAGGAATTCTCTGACCTACATCCCCAACTATCCACAACTCCTGCGCATTGTATATTTGAGGCCTATCACGATCTTGTTGTGCCATTCCGATACAAGGGGCAATCCTTCTTGCTATGAACTCCATCATAAGTTCAACACCACAATGGTTCTACATCTTCTGACATCAAACTCATCCCAAATCAGCTCCTCATCCATGATGCCTCTAACATGCTTAACACTTTGTTTGGTCAATTTAGTTTCTAAATTTCTCTACATAAATTATCAATCCGGGTATCATAAACTGATGAAGTGTAGTGCACTGGTTATGCTAGATGACCCTTCTTACTTCATTGTTTTTATGTTTTATGTTGTTTTGGGGGTTTTTGGTCCTTTAATCCCTAATGATTTACAATATAACTATCAAAATCTTAAATTTAACTTCTGTAAAGACTATTGAGAATCTAAAAATGAGAAATAAAAGAGCTTAAGGAAGACTTGGAAGCAAAGTTTAAGTAAGAAATAAAAATAGAGTTTCTATTCTTGTTTTATCATTATTTCCAAATCATGAACTAAAAACTGAAAGTGAAATTGCAACTAATGTCTAATCTATTATAGAAACAAAACTAAATGAAATACTTAGTTACTCTGCCTCTCAATTTTGGGAAAAAATCTCCTTGTGATGACATTTGAGGAATTCTCTACTTCATTATTCTAAGAGAAAATAAATGCAGGAATGCAGAAAAGACTCATTGTGTGAATGAACTGTTCAACCACTTAGTTTAGGATGAGTTATCAACTAGAAGGGCTCTTCATAAACATTCATTAACACCATGAGTTAATAAACTAGTAATAAAATGGCAATAATAGTAATGGCACTGATCAGTCTAATTGAAAATTTAAAGACTAGTAAAACAATAAATGAAATAAAATAGATTACACTACTAAATTTCTACTTCTAAATACTAATAAAAATTAGAAAGAAATTAAGAAAAAAGAAGCTATTCTGCACTAAAAGAAGCTATTATGCATTAGTAAGAAAATGATGAAAGTTTCATTATAAACAACGTTAGTACGAAAATGATTATGAACATTGTGGAAGGAAATGATGAATTTACAGTTTAACTAGAAAAGGAAAAAAAAATGAAATAAAACCTCATTCAACGCAGGGGCCCTCTGCAACTGATCAGGTTATGCATGCTTAATAAATCTCCAAGAAACTCTTTCATATGTCCATAAAACATGCGGTCTTCATATTAAAAATAGGGAAATAAGTTTCAAAATTACAAAACAATAAGTCTGAGCTTAATACATGAGGAAATTCGAACTCCTTCTGAGTTCTTTGCAACTGATATTTAAAGAAAAATCCTAACTGTCCTTTGAGAGAATTTAGCTACAAGTGGTCCATGTATTACAACAAATCTGTGTGAATGGGTGATCAGCTACAAGTGACTTTAAGTCAGCAAGGTAGTTGTGTGAAACTATTATCACTGATGGCTGGTTCAAGTAAATGCTACAACAGAAGTTGTCGAATGTATTAAATAACCACGAATAATGGACACAGAGTCCTATTGCTCCCATGTTTCCTCATTTGACTCCACCTTTGACTGAGGTCTTGAGCTAGTTTCTTTGTTGATTTGGGTTGGTTAACTAGGATATGATCCATGTCGTGACCATTCCAGAGATGCCTATGTGTCTGGTTTCCTTGTTTGACACCTGTAACCTGTTAAAGCATGAAGGTAGCTGCGAACAACCGATTAGCTACAGAATAGGTTGCGTTCTGTAGCTAAAATACAAAAATTTATTCAAACATCAAAACATAAAAGCATAATATGTAAATCACTAAATGTCCTCCTTAAGGCAATATATACTGGTCATTGATGATAAGAATGCATTTTATTCATGGAAAAACAAAGAAAAGGAATGAGAAGAGTTGCTAAGGAAAGAGTAATTTTCAGGCTCAACACACCTTCCCACCAGATGTAATATTTTCCCTCGAGACTGAAGGTAGTTATCTTGGCTTTCATTTACTCTGCTGGAAAATATCCCTTCTCACTTCTCCTATAAGGATATTGGTGGTAATGGTGATGATGTCTCTCAGAACCAAACTTAGAATGAAATCCATAAGCACTATTGCTCCTGTCAGGTGTATCCAAAGATCTTCCACCACTGATTGTATCATCCCTATGCAACCTGTGTCTTCTAACAGATCTACTGCCATACGCCCCTAGTATTCTTCTCCTCCTTTCCGTGATTGATCCCTATCTGTCCCTACTTCTACAAATCTGAAAGCATCTAAAGGATGTTTGCATTAACTTCTTCTTGATTTTCTTAAGCTCTTGCAAGTCTTTCCCGTGTCTCAATCAACTTTTCATTGTCTTCCTTGCAACTTCTGATCTTTGCCCTCATAATCCTTAATATATTAGTCAGATTAGGATAATACTCTTCTCCTTATTGCTAACCTGACCTTTCCCATTCCACTGAATTCACATAAGGCCTGTAAGGGGATTCATGTGAACTATAGCCCACTACTACTCTTTATCTCTGATCTTCTATTGTCCTATAACATACCATGTTATATAAACCAAATAGAATACATAATCAAAATCATACCTCAGTGTATCTCAAGGGAGGCTATCACATTTGCATAAGTTAGTCCAGATTATCATGATACATCAAGAACTTAATTGTCACGCAAGAAACCACCATGAAAATAATCCTCATACATACAACCAAAATGCATCTAATAACAAGTTATGATCATGCATGACTAACTAATGCATGTGCATATGACCACATTAATCAACTAGCATCTACACCATGCATGTAACCACAAAAATAATAGAATGATAGGCATGCATATAACCATGATGCATATAACAACCATTAATTATCATACCTACATGTCAACATATAATACATGTATGACTATCTACTTTTACCCCGAGATCCACTGCTGCAACGTCACTCTCATACCACCTTGTAACGCCTCCTCCCACATTTGCCCACTTTCACAAGTTATCTGGGGTAAATGTGACATTAGTGATACTGTGACATGACCCAACCTCCAAGTTCTAGTTATGGAAGTGGGGCTTGCAATCCGACCACAAACTGACATCCTTTAGAGACCACAAACCACTTAGGACGCTGCAAACCACCCCAAGTGATCAATCCCTGAATTAGAACTCTATTTCACTAGGGAAACTCCCAAACCACATGCACAACACAACATCAGTGTGGTTGTGAGGTCCTAATCACACGCAGAGGCTTGATTCCATGCAGTTATGACCTAAATTCCCTAGTTCAGTGCGAACAATTCCAAGATCTGAGCCACTTTTTCAGGCTAGCCTCTAGACCATTGCCTAAAACTGCCTATAACTTTCCAAACTCATGATTAAAGTGATAACAATGTGTTGATTATGTTGGAGCTCCGTCAACCAAGGGGTTCTCCTCGATGTGAAGTATGAATTAGACCTTACATTGTTTGGAATAGGAGCCCCATCTAGGATATCGGCCCGACTGCCATGTATTTTTATAGGTTTTCCTTGGCTAAAAAACTCAACACAAGAGAGTTATGCATAGGCAATCTCAGATCAACAAGTGAGTATTCCTGGTGAGTTTTCGATTGTATGTGTGTTAAGATTCTTCTACTACGGAGGGAGAGGAAAGTGAGCCTCTAGGAGAGAGGTAATAGTACCACCCTGGTAGACACACACACACACAAAAATATTTGTTGAATATCCAGTGAAATAGTCCACAAAGATGTGACCATCATTACAACCATTATAAGAAAGAAATCTTTGTCTAATATCCAATGGAATAGTCCACAAGGATGCGACAATTATAGCGACCATTACAACACATTCTCAATATGATAAGTATTAAAATAACCGAAATAGTTCAACTACTTTAGCACATATGAAAGAAAACAGGATTACAAACATCCATAGAATAGTCTTACAAATATTCATAATTCATGAAAGAAGAACGTGTTGGCCATGTGGCTTCTGATACTAAGAAAAAGTCCCAAGACACATGTATACAATGAAAACCACTAGCTCCAATAGTGGAGTGTTGGATCCACTCCTTGCTCCCCAAAATAACTAGCTTGTCTCTCTAATGCCTTGTGTGAGGAGCCAAGGTGAAAAGTCCTTTGCTTATACAATAAGGGTGTATATATAACCAATGAGGTGATGCTTCACCTCCTTTGTGACTCTTTCAATACCTTCATGACTATTTAATTTCCTATTACTTTTTGACTTTACATGACCCTTCATCTTTTGTACATGTCCTTTGGACTTCCACTTTACAATACATTTCGAATAAAAAATTACATGATCCACAATAATGATGTGGCATACGACAACCCATGACATGACATGACATGACATGACACTGCTGACATGGAATGCTTGATGACATGGTAATTTCAAGCCACTTTTTTTGTTGCTTGCTACATGTCTTATTCAAGATGCTCTTCTATCCACCTCCTTATGGCTTAGAGGTAAGGAGTCTTCAATGATATCAAGTCTTGAGATGTGGTCGCAAACTGGTGTTCATTTGTCTTCTCTTGATTGATCAACTTGCATAATCAACTACAAAGATGTCTTTCAACATGTTTCCATATTCATATCCTTCTTCATCATCTTGTCATTGTGTGATAGAGTATATGCATCTGCAATTCACTCATGACAAGACACCATCAGTTTGATAAACCCCTAGTCTAAGATGGTGCATATTGATCCACTGATTGAGCCAGAACTAGGTGGTAGGTTGAGGGAGAGGCTTCGTGGCTATGCAATGCATAGCTCAGGTAGTCGGGGGTGAGCCTTGAGCCTTGAGACTCCACAATGTGCAGTTCAGGCTGGGCTAAGGAAGGAAACTGCGTAGTTTGGGAGGTCAATGTAATAGGTTGAGGGATGGGCACTATTTCAGCCTATTGTACAATTTCATAAGGCAAAGGATGTTGGGTAACTGTGCAATTGTGCAACTCAGGAGCTCAAGGGTTGTGCTTAAGCTCAAAGACCGGGTAATGCATAGTTGAGGCCAGGATGGAGGCATGAATTGCACAATTCTGGGAGCCAAGGTCTAGGTTTGAGCACTAGAACTGCGAAGTGCATAGTCCTGGGAGGTAGGAACTGCACATTGTGTAGTGTCAAGGGGCAAGGATGCAGCTTGAGTGTTGGAACTGTGCGATGCACAATTGGGGAAGGCCAGGTGAGGCTAAATTGCTGGGAAATTTCTGAAATTTGGCTAAGTGTGGGATCGGTGAACATATGTGATTAGTGACATGACTTGAATGTGACCAAAAACTTAGATCACTTGATGAAACAACAACATAGATCATCCGTGACACATGAAAAATAATTTTCCCTCAGTGTGACAACTTTGCAGTGACTTATGACAAGTGCGACACCAAAGATAAACTTTGCGATGACTGTGACGATACTCATGCAACAATGCTTAAAACTTTGGGAATAAGTGCAATGAATGTTTACATGGTTATATCAATGAATTTTCACAAATATAAGCCATTGAAACCACCAAAACAAGCTTATACACATTATGCAACAACTAACATGTGAAAAGATGACATTTTTCCTTTCTTGCAAAAGGGGCCAAAACACTTAAAGAAAACACATGGAATGGATTTCAATGTTTGTGCTGACAATATACAAGACTAAGGTAGGCTCCAAAATTTGGTGCAAGCCAAAAATTTTGGAGGTTATTGTAGCAACGACAACACAATGCCAAATATTCAAACTTGAAGCAAGAACTTGACCTATACATGCTTAGTACACATTAGACATTTCATCAAACATATGGTAAACATATAATTTATAGGTCATGAATGAATATATGATCTTAAATCTCTAAAATTCATCTGAGAATCACCAAGAAGGTGTAATTCCCTCTCAAGTAGTTGAAACAACACTTATTAGAAGATGCATTCATCAACCATTCAAATACTCATCAAATCATGAACAAGAGGCATAGCTAGAGCACATCATAGAACCATGCTTATAACCAACATATAACCAGAATATTATCCATATCAAATAAGCCATAGAATGCACATAATAACAAGAACAATTTCTCATAGATCACAATGGAAAATGACTCTTATTAACTTGTACAAAATCTAACCAGGTCAGGGACTTCCACATACCACCCGACCATAGATTGGGTTGAACCAAATATTTCTTTTAGCCAATCATCCTTGTGCCATATTCCAAGCATGAATGTGGGATCTCATGGGATAAACCAAGACATAATCAACTAGGGACTCTAAAGGTTAAACCGCCTCCACCCTCAAGCCACCGTGATCTCACCTAAACCAGTCCCAAGATCACATAACCAAACCGAGCTTGGATGCCTCAAAATTTCTTCACCATACCTTGAGGAATTTTCCTGACTCCACCCACATGTTGAGGGCTTCCTAGAGAAAACCATCTCCACCCCCAACCCGTGGGAATTTTCCTGAAACCATCTCACTTGGTTCCAAAACCTTCTAAAAATCCAAAGCTCAACCAAGAATGAATCCCATCACACCATCGCTATCTAGGAAATGCCAAGCCAAGGTTGAAACCATTGTCACTCTAGGAAAAACCCATGCCAATGAAAACAAATGAACCAAATAAACAAATGCATGTACCATGCATTCACACCTCAACTAGGAAATCACACATGTAGCTTGTTACCTACAAAATCCTCATGTTGAAGTTGTTGATCCAACCTTCTCCTTACTTGTCCTTGCTTTCCTTTGCTTATCCTTTTAATTCCTTTGCTTTCCTTTACTTTTCTTTGCTTTCTTGCTCTCTCCATTTGGAGCTCTCTCTCTCTCTCCAAATTGATCCAAGCCAAAATTGACCAAAATGTTGTGAATTTTTTCTCTAATGCCTTTTTATCATTAATGTCTCCCCTTTTCTCATTTTCCTTCTGATTTACTTAGCATGCAAATCTGTGTCTCTTCACTTTCCTTTTCTCCTATTTTCCTTTATTTCCATAAATAAATGCCAATTATTGACATTTTGCCTTTACCAATGCCTTTGCCAATTTCCATAGCCATTATTAAACCACAAGTGATGTCAACTGTGATGTTTTCCCACCATTTGTCTTGGAATATTTATCCCATGACCTTGGTCTTATCTTATTTACATGGAAAATCAATCAGGGGTTGTTACAAACAATAAAGCCATTACACCCATCAATGATAGTGCTTCCAAACAACTTGTATGGAGTTCCATTTTAAACTCCCCTTAGCAACACCATTGCTCCTTTATTCATTTTGTAGGTTTCCCTTTCAAACACAATATGCACACCTACGTCACTCAAGTTACTTATGGAGATTAAATTTCCATCTAGCTTTGGAATGTGCAAAATCCCATGGAGTTTTCTAATCGTTCCATCCTTGAGAAGCAACTTGACTTTTCCACATCCTAGGATTTTGGTTGTCATTTCATCTCCTAGGAGAATATCCTCTCCATAATGCTTTTCATATTCAAAAAACCATGCCCTATGAAGACTCATATGAAAATAAGCACTTAAGTCGGCTAATCATACATCATGATCTACATTTGTGCTTAAAGAAGCCAAGTGCAATCCCTTATTATTATGAGGAGTTCTTCCCTTTTGTAGAGGAAATCATCATAACCCTTTTTTCATCAACACTTTTAGATCTATGATCCTTCTTATATACCTAGTTTTTCCACATTTTTACCATTTCATTAAGGATTTTCTTGCAAATTTAGATCTCTCTCTCTCTCGATATTTTATTTTTATTCTTGTCCTATGAACAAACTCTTACAAATAAGGTATCTTTTCTTTGACTACCCATGGTTTATACCTAATTTATCCTAATAACAAGTATGATACCACATCATCAAACTTTAAAGTGGTTGCAATACTCCCAATAGCCACAACGAGACTATCCCATGAATCTAACAATGAACACATTAAACTAATGCACTTATCTTCATGAAAAAGTTTAATATTTATATACAACAATTGACTTACTATAATATTAAATGGATTTAGATGCTCTATCATAAAGTCTCCATTATTTATCCTTAGAAGGTACAACTTTTTTCAAAGGAAAAATTTGTTTACTAGGTACTTAGACTAAGACAATGTCCCTAACTTATCCCATAATATCTTGCTTGTAGCCTCTTCCAAAAAAATTAGTAAATTGAATATGAAAGACACAATTGGATCATACTCTTTTCCTTCCCCTCCAACTTCTTCCAATTCTTCATAAACATAACTACAAGTGTAGTATTAGGATCCAAAATGACCCATTATTTTTCTTCTACAAGAGGTCCCTCCTTCTTTAGCTTCCATAACTTAAAACTTCGTTCATTTAATTATCAAACTCAATTTTAGAACTACTTGTTAGTCTCTCCTGGCATAAAAATAACCATTGCAAAGTTCCAATTGAACTTGGGTTTATCATAGACCCAAGATAAAATTTCTCTATTAAAATGACCCAAAGCCTTAGCCACAAATATATCCCACTAAAGCCAATAAATTTGCTCTTATACCAAATACAAGTTTTAAAACTTTACATAAAAGAAATGAACACATAGATTATTTATAAAACAAAAAATAAACAATAACATCCACACACAATACTTAGAGATTTACTCTAGAAACCCTTAAATGAGAAAACTAGTATATGCTTAGAGTTGCACCTCTAACTCGTTATATTAACTTGACCATTTACAATACAATATATATTATCGTATGTCATCCAACGCTCTAATCCATTTGCTCATATTATATTAAAACCCTAATTTCTTAAAGTCTAGAATTAGATTACAATGGGACGAAATACTATTGACTGAAAAACACCAAAAATAGGCAAAAATAGACCCAAAAATAGCCCATTTTTATTTTTTTAGGGGCTCCATCCCTGAATCTTAGGATAGGGGGACCTATCCAACCCCCTACAAGCTCCTTAGTGAAACCCAACTTGTGAGGCTAACATGTAATGAATATAACACATACCCAGCACTTCCTATTGTCTTATGAATGAGATGTGTAACACAATGTAACACTAATAAATTTGAAAAAAAAAAGAGAGCTTTATAATGTAATAAACAACAAAAACATTATAATAAAAATAATACAAAATATAAAAGTAATAATAATATAATCAAATATCCCAAGTAGGTCCACATCAACCCTCGATCGTTTATGCACCAAGCAACTTGACTTATTTAAATCCATTTCAATGTTTGAAATACCTAGGGTTAATATGAATATATGATGGTTTCATGTTACAAGTAGATAAACTTTTTCTTTTACACACACACACACACACATCATTAGATTTTTTAATTGTCAACATAACTTATATCTAATATTCTTATGAAAACATATAATTGGTCTTGGACATCAATGCACATAATCACAAAGACAACAAACTAGATGCAATGTAATCATTTATAGGTAGAAAATATCAACATCATTAATGTTCCTATAAGTTCTACTTCTCTATTCACCGAGAATATCCCTATTCATTTTAGGCATTACCGAGAATAGGATAACTGAGAATAAGTAGCATAACATGAGAGGAGTCACAAAGGCTAAAGTGTTCACACCCCCAATTAGGCCATTATCTGTTTGGGATGGTGATTTAGAATAGTTAAAATGGGTCAATTAAAGCACCAAGAGAATTCATCAAGAAAAGTAGAGTCCCAATACCATATGTAGAGTAAAAAAAATAGTTAATAATAGTGTATTTATTAACATATGAAAAACAAATTGTGATTCTAGAAGGATAACCATTCCCTTAGATGTAATGGGTCTATTTATAGATTTGGTTCATGGATCTTCTCTTTCCACCTTCCTTACCCTTCAACTACCCTAGGTGACTCTTGAGTTATCCTAGATGACTCGTGAGTTCCTAGTCCTTGTCTTATTACAAATTTCATCATATTCTCACTTTGATATTGAACAAAGTGCAAGAATATTTTTCTTCACAAAAATAAGAAAATACAAATGTGCTCACATATGTGAGGCATGCACAATAATGCTAACTAAAAACAAGTATTCTCAACACTTGGATATATGTCTTTTACTTTTGCTCACATGCTTCAAACACTACATTTTTCAAGTTTTCTTTAGTTTTAAAGTGGATGGAGTTTATATTTTCTTTTGTCTGTTACTTAGTTGGGCAATGGTTTATCATCCTTCCTCCTACATCCCACCATTGCTGTAACGACCCATCTATAAATACAAAGAACGCAAGCATAATAGTAGGTATATGGTACATGCATATGATAGCTACATATGCATGTGTCGCATACACCGCACTAGTATTTTATACTAAATTGATTGTAAGTGCTAAATACCATGACCCTTCTGGGAAAATAAGTTCTACTTGTTCATCAATATCGCGTAATGTATGGTTGAATCAAGAGGACTATATCTATATGTGTGTGTGTGTGTGTATTAGATGCTCTAGAATATTGATAAAAATCATAAAAATATAAAGTATTAATACCAATAATATAAAGTCTAAACTTTATATTAAAATAAATGTAAATAGAACTTTATATTAAAATAAATATAAATAGATCTTATATTAAAAATATATATAAACAAAACATTATATCAAAAACAAATAATCTAATATGACAATCACATTTTAATTAAACTAAACCTTAAACATAACACCTGTAACGGGATTGTGACTCACGCTCATGAGGAAAGTTGTCACCACGAGGGAAAACGGTGGAGTCACTGGTGTACAAGGCGGCCACCGCTAAACCCAAGGCTATAAACCGTAGATACTGGGCTAAGAAGGGGGGAACAAAATAAGGAGAAAACTAGGAGAAAAGCCAGGAGGATAAACCAGGAGTAAGAACCAGTCATTGGAAGAGCTTCGAGTGTTCTGAGGTTCTGGGCACGGGGGACAGTCAGTTTCTGTGAGAAGCTTACTGGATTGAGCAGCCAGGCTCTGCTCAGTCTGGATGGGTGGAATTGGTCTCTCGGTAATTGGAGCAGAGTAGCCACAACATCATCAACTACACCAGTTCAGGTAGCAGTTCAGTTAGGTACCTGCTTAAATTTCTTTACTGTTTATGTATTCAATTTTTTGGTTCTTACAATTGCACATGATCCTTGCTCAACAATGGTTGTTTTTATGAGACAAAAGATAACATAATATCTTTAGTAATTTAACAAATTATAACAACCATATCGACATACTAGTTTAATGAAAATAATTCCAGCTTAATTAATAGGAAATTACTAAATAATGGAGAAAGTATTTAAAAGTAAGCATGAGTGATGTTGATTCCCCTTCTACAAATGCACAATGTTGATTTTCAAACCTTCAATTATTGTGGCTAGTGAAAACACACTTAACCCCTCAATTAAAAATTCATGTCAACTAATGTTATTTTTTAATAAATCATGTCATTAATTTAACAACAAACTTCACTAAAGGCTATGAGGCATGTAATTCAGGCTAAAGAGTGAAACTTTAAACTCAAACTTGGCATCCAAGTAAAGTTTGATGGTTATGGGGTCGTCCACCTATGTTATTAAAAATCCTTTCAAATTTAATTAAAGCATGATAGCTAAGAATGCCTTGCAACTAAGCCGGTTTATGGGTAATTGGGTGTCATAAATATGATTGTATGCATATATTTTTCCCAACTATCATTGAGTGTCCTAAGTCAACTCCAATCATTCATTTTTCCCATGGCACTCAATAAATGGTTAATAAAATAAACCATTCAATTGAGAGATGCCATGAACAACAAGAATAAGGAATTTTAAGCAAGATAAGTACATCTAATTTCAAAAGCTAACAAGATAATATCTCTTGACTTGTTTCTTTGTTCGAAAG
This sequence comes from Pinus taeda, assembly GCA_000404065.3. NCBI lineage: Eukaryota > Viridiplantae > Streptophyta > Pinopsida > Pinales > Pinaceae > Pinus > Pinus taeda. The sequence continues at coordinate 16,841 of APFE030378424.1, read as the reverse complement.
CTACTTGAGATAAATTCATTGCACTAGCTATATTAGAGAGAAAAAATTTGACAAGTTATTGTAGCCTCCCCATTAATGTGTTTTAGCTACCAGGGCATTTTTTTTACTTCCCTAGGGGTTTTGTAGAGGCTCAAAAGGAAAAACACATTGGTTCCAAGTTTAGTTTCCTTTAAATTCCCTACAGTGTTGTGGTTTTTCTCTTAAGTGGTTTTATACTTTGGCAGGTCCATTGAGATCATAGAGATGAAAACACATTATTCTCTTGTACAAGTGGTGAGCTCAACCTTCCAAACAATGTGTTATCCCTCTTAGTGTGTTTTCCTTCCTTCAATAAATTTCTATGAAGTTTTAAAAGTAAAAAACACATTGCTACTTACCCAAAGGTGAAAGTTATCATATTTTGTAGTGTATCTTCTCTCCTTGAGCATTTTTTATCCTTCAATGGAGTTCAATGATGTTTGAAAAGTGAAGAATTCAATGTTACTTTCCAAGGGGTGAAAATTAGTTTATCTAACCATACATCATATTTCCCTATGCATGTTTCGTATCTCGGTGGGCTCTAGTGGGGTTTAATAGCTCAAAAGAATTTGGTGCAATCTTTAGGAAACATATTTACCTTCTCTAGCAACATAGGAAACACATTGATGTGTTTTTGGTCTTTGGTGGGATCTAGTAAATGCCCAAAGGTTGAAACACACTCGTGCTATATTTAAGCAACAATTAAACTTCATGTAGTGGTGTGTCCTACATCCTAATATGGTTTTTTATTTTATTTTATTTGGTGGGGTGTGATAGTGCCTTAGAGGGAAAAGTGCATCATCCTTTATGCATCCAACAAAGATAACTTGTCTTACTATGCACATTATATATGAAATTTTCACTCATACTTCATACTCATACTTCTTGGAAGATAGATTACTATTGCAGAAGGTCACACCTTTATTGGTCCAAGGTGTGCATGATGTTTTGTCTGCAGATTTACCTTTGAAGAGGCATACAAGTAGATTTTTTCAAGTTGATGATGGGTTTCCATGTGCATTTTATAAACTTTATTTCATACCTCTTCAACTTTGGATATACTTAGCATGTGTTGAGAGATATTATCCTTGTTTATACTTTTACAATGGTTACCGTGCTAGTGGTGTAATTTAATTTTACATCCATCATATCATGTCTCCAATTATTTTGGTTTGTGAACAAACATAGTGGAAGAGGTCACGGTATTAATAAAGTGCTAGCTTGACTTCATTGGTTGTATCATTATACATAACACTTTCATTTTCCTATGTTTGGTATATAAGGATGGAAGAAATTATCTCTTGAGAGCATCAAAATAATAGAATAAGAATCGAATATATGTGAGAATGATATTTCATGTCATGTTCTTGTGCCTTTTATCTTTGTAAAGCTAATTTTGAGCTATTGTTGATGTAAAGGACTAGGATATTATATGTGGTGTTTTGGGATGTGGATATGTATCCGGGTTGGTCACATGGTTGTATCTTACTTGCTTGGAATCTCTTCTTAGTAGGTACGACTAATATTTTTGATTTCTCATGCTCTCTTCGTCAAAGAGCACATATCCCCAAGTTGGAGTCTCTCGTTACCCTTCATATTGTATGAGAGCTAAATTTGTGATTTCATCACATGACATAATTTTTAGGATATAGGGATATTGATGGATTTGGGGTGTAGACATATATCGCTCTATATACTTGATTTAGAGGGTTGTGCTTTCACTTGATAGAGTTGATGATTTGGTGGTATTAGTGTTTTACTCATGTTGGAATGTCATGGTAATTATTAATGGATTAAGAGTAACATGATGTGATGGTGTTATTTTGTCACTAGGAAGAATGTAATACATGGTCCCATTTTATTATAATTTTTATTTGTAAACTACCAAGGATATTCCACTAGATCAATTCATCACAATAGATCTAATTAAATATTGAAATATTTATTGTTTTATGATTAAATGAATAAATTAGCTTAAATGTGAGAAATATAAAATAGAAATAAATACACAAATAGTCCATAAAAGGCACAAATGTTTCCTTGGGAAACCTTTATGGGAGAAAACATAGCTAGAAGGTGAGGTTTTGCTACTCTCCTTTCTTCGGTATGGAAATATATAATTAGAAAGGAAGAGGTACTCTCTATGGAGTTACCAGACACCTGTTGCCTATATAGTTACTACAAAACCTTAAACCCCCTTTGTTTATCTCTCTAAAGTTTGAATCCTAGTTGCTTTTCTCAACTATGGGGAAAATATAATAGCATACAATGGAACCACTACTCCTCCTAGCAACCCAATATTTATGATAACCCAATATCTAACTAGGGGTAATATTTTACTCTCAATCCTCAGTGAGAATTACAATTTTGGACTTTCTAGAGTCTTCTTGGAAGTCCACATCTAGCTAGCCCTATATGCCTGAATAATGGGGTTGACATGGCATCCTCTCATACCATGGTGGTCAATATGGTAGGTTGACTTGTAGGATGCATAACTTTTGCATATGAACTCTTATTGACATGATTCTTGCATAGATGGAAAATTCAATGCCAAAGTGTTTAGCACAAGTGAGTTTTTTCCCCAAAAATGTCATTTGTTGCCTAAAAATGACTTTGGGTTTCAGACCCTAGTTCTCCAAACTAAGACTTGCCATTCAAATGAACATGCAAGTTGATTCCTCCCATTTTTCCCACTATGAAATCATCAAGATATATGAAAACAATGTAATGTTCTAATCCATTTAAAAGTTTAATTTATAATGAAGTTTATGAAGAAATGCAACTTACTTTACATGGGATAACACTTTAATGGAACATGATCACGCATGTGGAAGCATTTTCTACTATTTTATTTGAAAGAGAGTCATCCCCTTTACCTCATGAATTAATCTTCTAATGAAATTTTACCTTGTACAATGGTGTGCATGGTGGTCCATTATTAATTTAATGATGATACCCCCCTCTTAATATGGCACACCTTGAATATATATTCATTGGAGCATATGGGTATTTGAGGTTCACAAACGTGTTCTTTAGAAGATGTTGTCACTTATCGTGTGCTTTCCATTTTATATGATGCATGGCATGGTGCACTATTTTTTTATAATGGAGCCAAGATATGATGGATCATGATGATTTGATATGAGCTAAGATTATGTTTTGTTGACAATAGCTAACTTCCTCTTTTATTGGCTCTCATGGATTATGGTAATCACTTGCCATTGTTAATAACTGAGCAAAAATGGGACAAGAAAAGCAAATGGAGAAAAATGGTTCATGCCATTTGTAACTTATTGTGTTGATCTAAGGATCTAAACTTATAGTACACAAATTTGACCATTTTAGATCTATATCTCGCCAAAAACTCATCATTGAATCATGAAAACACCTCATCAAAGAGAAGGTTTACAAATCATATATATATGGTCTCAAACTTTGTGATTATCACAAGTCTGAATAATTGCACCAATAATTTGAATCATCTTTAATTTGCAATTGCTGAATTGAGCTTTCATGAATATCTTCTTGGAAAACCACTAATATATTGAGATGAACAGGTGCTTTGTTTGAACATTCCTAATGAATAACTTAAATAGTTGTTAATTGCTTGGTTGGAGTTTGATTCACTAATCACAATTTGAATCTTGAAGCCTAATATTTGATCCCCCCTGTCGAAAATAACAAAAATAAATGTTAAAAATAACATCAAGAAAGAAAATCCTAATTTAATCTTGTCCTTGAATTAAATTAGGAATTAACTTGTAATTATAATTCTCATAGCAACGTGTAATAGTTAACTAAGTTAATTTGACTTATTTCGCACAGTTAATTCGAGTTGGGAGTCTATCTAGAGTCACATAGAGTGGTTCTGAAATTTTAGGGGCCCACATTGAGTTCTTTTGTGTTGTAATTATTTAATTCAGCTTAACTGACTTAAAGTCAATTAAACTAGTTCCAACTTATGAAGGAATTAGTGGGAGATCCAGTAGTGGGGTGTAACCAGTACTACTTAACCAAGAAACTGAATATTCACTCATAATTAACTCATGTGTGTTAGATCAGAGAAATACCCAGTTGATGTTAGAGTTTAGGGACAATGTACTATCAGTTGTAAAATCATCTAAATTAAATCGATGGTGCATGCAATCAGAGGAAGGCATATGATGGATTGTGCTGTTATGGATGAGGAATTTCCCAATTAAATATGAGCTAATTCTGTAGGAAACTGCGCAAGGAAATATGAGCTTGGTAGGCAACAAATTTGGCTAAGTATTGGCTGGGCTTGTTCGTGAAGCAGTGGGCCAGAATGAGATAGTGTAGAGGTTGCTCAAGATTGAGTAGAGCATTGTAACCTTCTCATATTTTTTTATTAATGCAATATAAAGATAACATGGGTTTTTAGTTGTGGCTTTCACCAAAAAATTATTGTGTTATGTGTGATTGCATTCTCTCTCTTTTATGCTTCATGATTTCATCGATCAATTATTGTTTTCGCTAATGAGTAGAGTAGATTTAGGTCAATTGTTTTAGCATATTACAATCTACAGTTTGAATCTACAAGGAATTTATACACCCCCTGTACGGTGCAAGGTGAGAATTTTTTCAATAGTTCATTCTTGAAAGGATCCAAGTTGGAGATTTGGATTCTTTATGTTCTTTAATGATTCATTTTTGAAAGGATTGAAGTTTGAGCTTCTGAACTTTTTTATGTGGTGGTTTGTAGGTTGATCACTATCCATCTTGACTTCATTTAGTGTTTTTTTCGTTTAACCAATAACCATTTTCCATTGGTACTGGTAGTTTATGGTTTACCACTAATCATTTTGACTTGAACAATGTGGTGGTTTTGGATAACCACTAACCAATTGAATTCGAATAATGTGATGGTCCTTTGGTTTACCATTAACCATATTCACTTGAGTAATATGGTGGTTTTGGATCACCACTAACCAATTTGATTTGAACATGTGGTAGTTTTTGGTTTACCACTAACCATCTTCAGTGCATCAATTTACCCCCCTTCTAAAGGTGAAGGAATGCTACTTTTTTATCATTTTTCTTGCCCCTCGAGGTGTGGAGAGTACCATATTTGACTTTACAGAACATATACAATTAGATCTAGGTCATGATCTAAATCATCTAGGATAACCTCTTGATAGATTTTTGCTTTTTCCATTTCTTCTTTTTTATGTGTCTTTGCAGTTCCCTTGAATAGGAGATAATATTTATGTAACTTCTTTACTTTTACATTCCATCTCCAATAATTTATCCATCCATAATGCATTGTATTCTTAATTTGCTTTTTCTTTTGACATTTTTTCTGATAGGGAATTTGTCTTCCCACAATGAAGACAATGATGGAGATCAAAATACTTACTCTCCATGTGACCAAGTCTTTGAGAATGTTGCCATTTGTTTCCAATATTTTGGACATCCTCAAGAAATCCTACACTCACAAAAAAAAATAGTATGGAGTAAGCAAGAATATGAAAGTTGTTTCCTTTGTCATATCCCAAGCCATGTCGATTTCTATTAAATGTCAACTCTTCCCAAGTTCTGACAAACATCCTGGAAAGACCATTTTGTTTTTCTTTTGCTTCTTCACATTTGACTTGCTACTGATGCTACTATCATTTTGTGTTTGTGACTCATCATCAATCATTATTTCCTTTCTTAATTGACTGCATGATTCCATATCCATCAAGTGTTTTGTATCACGATGAGCATTGACTTCCTGCATTATGTCTTGTGTGTCACAAGTTGCATCAATCTTTTAGAAGATTTCATTTGTTTCATATGTTGCATCAAAATTTGACTTAGATCTTATGTATTACATGTTGCATCAATTTTCTCTATTAGCTCCTTTATGTCAAAACTAAAACCAACATTCTAGATGAGTTCATTTGTGTCACAAACTACATTAGATTTTTGTATGGGATCCTTTTTCTCACAAATTGCATTATATTTTTGTATGGGATCCTCTGTCTCACAAATTTCACCAACCTTTGGCTTTAAATGTTTTTTTTTCAACTGTGGTTCATGGTCAGTGAATGGCCACTACATCCACAGGTAATAATCTTGGCAAATCTGCCCGAAGGGATCTACACTTGCCAACTTATTTGGTCAGGCCTAACCCCAAGAGCATCAAGTATATTTGACCCAGTGACCTCCAAATTGGCAAGGTACTTAGCAATGGGAACTCGACCAATTTAGCTATCCCATGGGGCTTTAGGCTTTAAATGTTACATCAAACATGTCATCAATTTGATCTTTCTTTTCTCTTAGTTTTATCTTAAGAACATCAATCAATCCGTGCTTCATATCTATTTCACTTTTAACATCATTTGCTAATTGTAGTGCACCAACCATGTGATCAATGATGTTTTGTTTCTATTGTAGCTTCCACTTAAGTGTTTTAATTTGGTTTGCAGTTCAAGGTTGTAATCTTGCAAATCCTTGAATTTCCGAGATTTTTTTTGTAAATGTTTTCTTGCTTTGCTCATTTTTCTCATTCTCACTTGTACTCGCTCACTCGATTATATGCTTATTTGTCACACTTGATTTTATATCACCTTATGATGTCATTTACTACCGATCATGCATCCTGGAGTGCATTTTACAATGATTAATTTTGATGAGTCACTTGACCTCCTTATTTAGTTTCATGTAGGTATCTTTACAACAATTCTTCTTGTAACTCTTCTTTTTGAATAAATCAATGACTCAAATTAAATATATTCTCCTTCAATGAGAGTTGACAATTTAGTTTCACATCATACACAAGTGGTTATGGTCCCTAACTTTTTCCTTATGCTTGTTTGACCTTTAATTCTTTTATCTCTTTTTACTCCATGATTTTAGGATTATTTTAGATAGCAACATCATTAATTATAAATGTGAATTTAGTGTGTCAAAAGTAAAGACAAACACTAGAAAACAATAATAAAAAAATACACACAAATATAAATGTCCTTAGATCTCCTTATTCAATTTCAAGCCGATCTGAAACAAAAGAACATCACAGAAAAAAAAAAGAATTTACTATGGTATACTTTCTTAGAATCATAGTAGTGTGCCCAAATACAATAAAAGAACCTTCAATGGTCTTCATGAGCTTACACTTTTTTCAATAAAAAATATCCCTTGCTAATAACAAGCCTTTAAGCCTCCAACCATATTACATATGACATTGTTTCTCCTTTTCAATGAGGAGATAACCTTTTTAACAAAACTGCAACTATATTCTCAAAAAAAGCATTTAAGAAACCTTAAGGGAGCTATATAACACAATGAATTGTACCACTGAGGTAACAATGTCTAGCATCCCACAATAAGACATTAATTCTCAAATATAGTAGCTCACTCATTTAAAAAAGAAATAAAAATTAATCTTAAATATAAAGGATAATTTTATGGATGCATCCAACTCAAGACCTCCAAATTGACTTTAAAACCTTTTAACATTAAAGCATGCAAGGGCTCCCTTCTACACATGATTGTTAGCAATACATTGAACACATTTGAATATAATTTGACAAATTATTATTGGCTTTCCTCATAGACACAATGATAGAATTTTGTTTTAAAATGTAGAAAAACATTACTCCTTAGTTCTAGTCTCTGTGATAAAAAAATTACTTAAATTAACTTGAGTATTCCCTTCCAAATGATAATGGCTCATGGACCTTTGATCATTGTCACCAGATGCTAGTGGTCATAATTGTGAGCACCGTGTTGTTGCATGTCGATTTTGTTGTATATATGTACATCTTGATTACCTTTGACTGAAAAAACAAATCATTGGAACCAAATACAATATTGAGGTGAAATGATATTGTTAGCAGTAGACCCATTAGCATAAGATAACATGTGTATTCACATTCTAATTTATTTTTGGAGAAATGCCCCAATTGTGTCATAGGTAGATCTATGGAAATGTTTCCAATTGGTGTATCTATAGAGATGGAGGAGGTTTCTTGTTGGAAGGTGGATCATTGATCTAAGACATACTTGTAGGTTATTCCTTTTAATGGAAGCACGCACTTGAATTGATGGGCACTCATTTTTTGTCGCTAAGTGATAGCATCTACCCTTCATAGTTATCATTATTAGAAACACAAAGGATCATGCCAACCAATCTCCCTTAACATGGCTTCGATACCATGATAAATTTAGAAAAAGTATCCTCGCACCTTACATAAGGGGTTAGAGGCATAACATATATATAACCTCTCTAGCCTCATCTCAACACGACACATGTCCTTGATAAAAAACTTAAGGATAATCATTATGAAAAGGCTATGATATGGCATATATATATTCTAGGGAATACAACACACACTTCTAGAATTGACTTTATTATTCTAGAAATAATACATTTTAGAATAACTTTATTAATATAAGAAAACTATCCAACCAAATAACTAAATAAACTTTAGGATTATGAGGTTAACAAGGTTAGGCTTATATTTTGTCAACATTGGTTGACCACCTCTTGCATTGGCTCACAAATTGTGGAGGATGTGAACATATGTATTCTCACCTAATCAGTAATGTGAAGTTTTCTTTGGTTAGAAAGATTTGAGCTTACATTAGGTTGATGATTATTTCTCACAAATTCTGTTGTGGAGGGTGTCACCTGACACACATGGGAGAAGATTTTTATTTGTAATTACCTTTATTATGGAGTCATCTTTGCATTTGTGGACTAATCATTATTTGTAGGGGCCATCCTCTCTCTTCATGCTTTTCGGCAAATTGATTGTTAAGCCTGTTGGCCCTTAGTTTTGGTCTATTTTTTCTTAGGGAAACCTACTTAATTCTTATATTTTCCATCATATCCATATCATTTTGATGTATTTTATGCATATTCATGTGTTTAATTTTAATTTTGCAATTTCTAGAAGTTTTTATGAAAATTGAGTTTCAAGTGCAATTTTGGACTGAATCAGAAATTCCCGTAATAGCTATGTGGATGACATGTTTTCAGGACACTTGGGCT
>APFE030378423.1:0-12126 GCA_000404065.3 Pinus taeda | reverse complement strand
TGTACACATGCACAGCTAGTCTAAGTGCATGTACACCAACACCCCCCCTTAAGCATAACTTAGGTGAGTGTGATGCAAAATGAATGAGTCCCGACAACACGGCCATTTTAGGTACCCATATACAATGCATAAAAAAAATGAGGAAAGAGGAAAAACCCAGTGGGAAGAAAACCCCCCTCAAAATTATAATGCAAAAATAGGAAAAAAACAACTGCTAGGCAGTCGTGTCCTTCACCCGATCTCCCAGGAATCGAAACTTCTGCTCTTGAAATACTTCTTGATCACGTCCTGAAGTGCCTGTTCGAGCTCCTCAGGAGGCTCCAGATGGCCTGTAAAGAACAACTGACACATGTCGTCCCACATTTTGGCAACATGCTCGTCGGTTAACAGAAGGCTTGTACCACGAATAACTTCACAATCCCTGAGCAGACGAACGTCCCTGGGCGTGTCGATGAGGCAGTCCATCAGCACAACGTAGCGCGTCATGGAGTTAGGACGAGCGGGCTCGTTGAACTCCAAGGCCATCATGTTCCTCAAGAACACTTCGATGTGGGTGTGGGATACAGTGACCCGCGGAAGGTAGAATGTGACCGAGTTTTTATCGAATCGGATCTGTTCCCGCGCGTCCGAGAAGGATTTGAACTGAATCCCGGCCCCGTCTAACTGCTCTGCGTCGTATGCCGTGAGAAAATCAGGGTGGCCTCCATTGAATGGATGAGCGATAAAAATACCACATACCGCTGCAACAAAATCTACGAGAGCGTATTTCGCCTTTTGAAATATAGGCAGATCTGGCCGGTTGTCCTTCTCATCAGCTGTCATTTGTAGGAAGGGAGAAATGATTGCCTGCATACAATCCAACAAATGTGACTTCGTATCATCAATTTTTAGCTTATTATCTGCCTTGCCTACTTCGAAAGGAGACAACACTATATACGCCTTCTTCAACAGGTAAGAGAACTCTCGTTCGTGTTCGTATGCCAACACGTTTTTCCCCTTTTCAAAAACTTGTTTCAGGACCGATAGCGGGATCTGATTTTCTAGTTTCAGCATGTCGCACTTTATGCAGACTTGAAGCGCACTTAAATTGATACTGTCATCATTTGATGGTTGACTGCCGCGGGAAGGAGCAGCCGCTGTCTGTGGCTCATCAGGGCCAGAAGGAGCTGCCGCGGGATGATGAGATCCATGCATCATATAAGCATGCATGGGCATGGATGGCTCCATAGCTAAGAGTGTTTGCGGATCTTCCTCAAACAGAGACTCATCGTCATCAGAATGCTGGTCTGAAGTTTCATCTGCATACTCATCAATGAGTGGTGATGGAAACTTGGTAACAAGTTCATCTACTGGTGCATACGAAATATCTTCGTCAAAGTGACCAAGAGAAAAGAGAAAAGATTGCCATATTTCATCTTGTTTTCCAAACAATCTTTCCAGAAGTTTCCATACCTCATTTGGAGTTGAACATGATTCAACATGAAATAGCAGTTCCGGAGAAATAGATAAACATAGGATGCCGAAGGCCTCGTCCATGCGATTGAAATATCTTGATTTCTCTATTGCCGATGTTGTTTCAACTTCTGTTTCCATGGTTATTCGAAATAAGCCTCTAATTCTGAGATGAAATTGAATCTTTGGCTTCCATTCGAAATAATTATATGGAGTGAGAATTGCCGATTGTGGAAACTCCAATTGAGACTCCATTCTTTGTTGTTGCTTCAATCTTCTCAACCTGCAAATAAAATTGCTTGTGCACTGATTACAAATCCCTGTGCTCCGATACCATGTAAGATTTTGAGAAACAGTGATCTAGATTTGCAAATCAATAAACAAGCTTGCAAGAGAAGGAAGGAAGCAAGCAAGAATTGAGAAAAGAATGAAAATCCATTGATTCTACCATATTGGTTTAGAATATATACATAAAAGCAACTAAGTTAAGCTTAGTTGTGCATGCAATAACTAAAGCTAACTAAAGCTTAGTTAAAGCTAATGTGTACATGTGCCACATGCAAGCAATAAGTTAACTAGAGCTAATCTAGGTGCATGTACACCAACACAGCTGGTCTAAGTGCATGTATGTGCATGTACACATGCACAGCTAGTCTAAGTGCATGTACACCAACAAAGAATACGACGTTCATTTTGTGCAGAATAATAAGCTTTGAATACTTGAACACATTTGGCAATATCCGAAGGTAGATTGGGTTGGGAAATATATGATTGGGAGATTGGCCAAAATGGAGTGGTCAAGACTTTCACTCTCAGTTCTGTTCCAAGGTTGATATTTCCGCTACCAAGATATTCATCAAACGCAGATTTTCCCTCACTTGCTATAACCAAATCTTTTATCATGAACTCCATCTTTGATGTATACCGCTTCCCATTTTGCTCCGCCAACTTTGCTATCACCTGCTGCTCTATGCTAAGGTTAAAATTTTCATCCGACAATATTCTAGAGGCTAATTTTTTCCTATAAAGTTCACCAAATATATCTTTATCGGAGATATAGCCAACGAGTTTCACCACCTTTTCAAGCATATTCTCAACATCCCCATCGCTTAGTTTTGCATCGGTCTTTTTCACCTGGCCACCCTTACTAAGTAGATTATCACAAAATATTGCCAGTATTTCGGCAAATGTGCTTCCTCCAACATCATTTCCACATATTGCCTCAAATCCTAGAATCAAACCTTTGCTAATAATAATGTTTTTTTGAAATGCATCTTCAACATATTCCACATACCTGTCTTGGAGTTGAATGAAATTTCCTACCAAAGCATTTGAATCTTCTTCTTCTTCTGCCTGCTTTGCTATTATTCTTCCTTCTGTGGTCACTTGTTGTATTAAACAACTTGCAATTGTGTCCACACCCTTCGATATTTTAGAAAACAGCCTGTACATCCTGGAAAGATCATCTTTCTTGTGGTCTCTCAGCAAGGCGGGACAGCCTTTATGTTCATTTTGTGCTACAAAATCGTTCTCGTACAAACCCACTCCTGCATCGTCCATTCCAATGCCCACGAAAAAGTTTAAAACGTTTTTCAGCAAAGACCAATCTGCAATTCGTTCTCCCTCACGATCACTGTGAATGAGCGCCAGCACTGCATTCCTTGCAGTAGCCTTGATTTCATGGTACACATGCTGCCGGAAACACATGAACCCTGCATCTCTGAGAGGAGTCAAATAGTTCATTTTAACAAAGTAACGATCCAAATAACTGAACCACTTTGAAAGCCAGTGTACGATCACCTTATAGTTTTCCCAGCGTTTGACAAGTTGTTTCAACATCACCTCTCCATCCTTATTCCTGAGATCTGGTAAAATGACACCCACTAGGCATTCTTGTAACCAGTCCTTGTATCTATCATACAGTTGTTGCCTTTGAGAAGGGTTTTTAGGGCAATGTTGTAACCAATAGTGTAAGTGTCAGCGTGGTCGTCTGCAACAAACAGTTCGGCTTCTGAAAACCCTTCCAAGATCTTTGCCAACCTTAAGAAACGGTTGTATAAAATGTCAAACCCTTGCTCCATCTCTACCGTAATACCAGTTCTTCTCCGCCCTTACACTTTTGCTACTGATTCTGCGCTCAATCGTTCTAGACACCTTTCGTAAGTAGAGGATATTCGATTTAATTGACGTATTGCTATGCCCACGATATCCCTTTATAATCGAAAACTAAGACACAATCACGTCCATTCACATTCAAGAGGGACACAACGTTGCATTTTGTAAGAACGTCGGCCTTTAATTAGTTCAAATGAGAAACTGATATCAGCACTGTATAAATTCATGTTACCATATGATGCATTTTATGATGATATATTTGAATATATAATTTATAGTCGAGTCAGGATTATATCTTTAATGTATTAATATAGTTTATTTATTTTTAAATTGATGGTCAATACACATCAAATCAAGGGATTTACCTATTTGGAGTGAAATTTTATCATTTTATCGTTAACATAATTATATTGATAGAGCAGTCCATATATATTTATAGATGGATGGTTTTAATAGAGTATTCCATATATATTTAATAAAGTATATCAAATATTTTATTAATATACCATGAAAGAAATGGTTGACTATGGGTGACTATGGTTACATGTTTGTAAATGGTTGATATTGTTGATTTTTTTCTTTGCATGAAGAATTATTCTTTTCATCACATAGTATGATCATTTTTTTCATGGCCATGATGTGAAATTTTTCATCTTGAAAAAATTGATCGCGCATAACAATCACTTTTAATAATGTATATGTGCTAGTTGACATCTAACATGCATGAGGAAGATTAGACCTCATTGATGAATGAATCGAGCTCATCAAAGAGCAATTGTGGAAGTTGCTTTCAACATGATTTATCTACCTTATTTCTAATAGCCAATGAGTCTCCCCTCTTGTCGTTGTACCCAAAAACAATTGCAAGTGAAGAATTTGTGTAGATTATAGATAACTTAACAAGTCGACTCATAAGGTTCACTTCCTATCCCCATTCATCGACCAAGTGTTGGATACCTTAGCGAGGGGGAAATATTTCTCTACCCTCAACAGATTTAGCAAATATAACCAAATTCAAATCGCTCCCGAGGATTGTGACAAAACCATGTTGATATGTCCCTTAGTGACATCTTCCTACTTTATTCCTACAACTTTCCAACAAGAAGTAATTGGAATATTTTCTTACTTCATCCATGAATATGTGGAAATTTAAGTGGACAATTTTACAACTTATGGTGATGAATTTGATGTAGCTTTGGCTCATGTACATAAATTGTTAATGAGATGTAAGGAATGCCACATAGTCGTTAATAATGAAAAAAATTAATGATGTTAGTTGACAACATCATACTTCATTTAAAGGTATAAAATTATATCTAGCAAAAATTAAGGTAGTATTGAATTTTCATCACCATAAGGTAATATCTAACATCATACTTCATCAAATTGTTGGATTTGCAATAATACTAAGAGGGGAGGTGGGTTAGATCAATATAATACAATTTTCAATTAAAAAAAAGTTGGAGGTAGAACATGGATCATAGGATATATGTGGAAACCTATCAAGGAAGAAATGAAAAACTTCTTTGGATTGATTTTTCTTTGAGGGAACCAGCCTACTCTTACAATCTTTGTAGGAACCAAAACATAGGGTACACCAATGCTCTCAATCCATCTATGTATTAGCCTACAATAAATAACAATCCCCTCTACTAATTTATAGGTACTAACCTATAGGTACTAACCTATAGGAGACACCAATCCTCTCTACTACTTTGTAAGCACCAACCTATAGGAAACACCAATCCCCTCTAATCGATTATCTCCAATCCTTTCTTCTTTGGTCCACTTTCCTCTTCTTCATTTTTTTGTAGTCCCCTACTTCCTCTCTCCAATCTCTAATATTTTGTCCTCCAGTTCACTTTTCCCTTCTAAAGTTTTTGCAGCCACCTCATTCCCTCTCATTCATCCACAATTCATTAACCATTCCTTCACTAATGTAATTATTTTTCATTGTATCTTAAATAAAGATCCTACCAACTCTTCTCTTTGTCATTCTCTACACCTTTCAAAAATGAATGATCTTTGACTTTAGTGCCATTACGATGTTATTCCCACAATAATCTTTTAAATAGAGTACAAAAACATAGTTTCTCTAATCACACATCCTTCCATGAAGGAACAATGTTACCTTAATATTGAAAGAACATCAAATATTCATTACTTGAAATGAGAAATACCTCTACAATCTATATTTTATTAATTAATTACAGTAAGAAATTGATATCAACACCATATAAAAAAAATTCACCACATTTTAATTAATTCAATTGAGACATAGGCCTGTAATTCATATCCAAATCCTTCATTTATGTTATAATCCCCTTTAATTCTTCATATCCAATAAATGTAAATGAATTTGACAATCACAACATCCAATGAAGTTAGTTGTAGAAACATATTGATGATGTTGGGATATATGTAGATAGGAAGTTATTTGCCGTGGGAATAAATATGAGAGAAAATAATGAATACATTGGACTAACATTAGTAAATATGGTTGACACAAGATTATCTAATACATTTTATATGTCACTTTGCATATAAAAGGTAAAAAAAATGGAACTAATTAGTGTATATCAACCACATTTAGTAATGCAGTTGTGCTAGTTGACACCCTTATCTTCAATAGGAAGGATTAGTAGACTATGGTTGACTATGGCTAAATATCTTCAAGCTATGGTTTAATATGCAGTAGCTGGATGATGGGGATTGGCTATCCATTACATGATGGCTGATCAATTATCAATGATTTTATGGTATGATTCCATGGCCAACACATAAGGCATCTGGTCTACTAATTATCTACATCCTGCAGGGGGAAGCAGTCCCCATTAGAGCCGATGTTGTAACATATTTTGGCACACTGAAAATTAAAAGAAAATTCAGTGAGAAATTGCCACTTTCCGGCTATATGCTAAGAGATATAATTACTATGCTTTTGAATGGTTTATTCTTTATATATATTTTAATTTTAATTTAAAATATATTATTTTTATAAAAATATAGTTATATATTTTTATGGAAATATTTACTTTAAATTAAAATTATATTATAAAAATCCGATCCTAATTGCAAACAAAGTGAGAAGGTAAACTTATGGTCCACCCCGCACTCATAAGTTTAAAACCCCCCTTTTTCCCATGCCTCGAGATATGGGCACATTAATCCAAGGATTAAAAATAATTTTTCGATGCCCTAGCTCTTCCAACATTTAATTAAGTGGGGGGGTCCAAAAAGCAGTTTTAATGGCACCACCTTGTAATTTCGCACTCCCCTTCCTAAAACACTTACTACTACCCCCTCCGAAAGCCATGAACTATATTGTTATTGTTTTGACTTTTATAAATGTGGACAGTTTTAATGGCACCACCTTGTAATTTCGCACTCCCCTTCCTAAAACACTTACTACTACCCCCTCCGAAAGCCATGAACTATATTTTTATTGTTTTGACTTTTATAAATGTGGACATAATGGAATTTGATACGATTATGAAATAAATGCTATGTGGATGGGAAGTCGAATGCAAAGATAAGATGAAACTACATTTTACAAGAAATTCATAGATGGAAGACCAAGTTGGTGAAATGAAATAAGTTTAAAATGATTTTACAACATAGATAAAATGAAATTCACGGATGCCATGAATTTATTAGAGAAAATAAAAGGGAAAATTTTATACGAAATTAATGTAAATATGGCATTCATGTAAATGAAAGAGTAAAGTGAAAATTGTTAAACACACATGGTGAGCGAAAACAATAAGAAAGATAAATCATGCAGTACATTTTTTATTCACAAATGATGTATATTTAAGGTATATTATGTGACCGTTGGGATTCACATCCCAAGGTCTCTTGGACTGCTTTGTCCATTCGGCTTCCACACTAACCATTTAGGATTAGGTGTCCAACATTCCCCCCCTTAATCCAAAGGGTTATGTATGAGTCCAAGAAAAGAGCTGTAATACAAAATGTGCAAAAATACATGGCAGCACTAGGCTGTATGTGCTCTCTGAAATGTTGGTATAAAGGGCGGTGGTTTAAGGATGGCCACCAACAGTGGAACGCTTAGTGCAGTTCCCAGAACTCTTCCAAAACTGGCAAGAAGCTAGAGTCTTCTGCTAGAGGAAGTGGTCCTATTGTTTTAAAGAGGGAAACCTTCAACCATAAAAGGGAGGTCTCACCCCGCATAAAAGGTAAAACTTCAACCTGAAAAGGGAAGTCTCAACCTGTGATGGTTTAAGGATGACCAACAACTCTGGAATGCTTATGCAATTCCTGGAACTTTTCCAAAACTGGCAAGAAGCTGGAGACTTCTGCTAGAGGAAGTGTTCTCAATTTTGTTCCCGGAACTCTTCCAAAGCTCGAAAGAAGCTGAAGTCTTCTGCTAGAGGAAGTGTTACAGATTGTCTACTGAAGGCATGTTCATGGACATCTATGTCTTTGGCTACAACTCTGAAACTGGTGTGGCAGGTTGTGGCTCAGGCTCGCTTGATGTGGCTTTGAAGCTTGTAGATGACCATCCTTTCCCCCCCTGCCAGATACAAGGTGAGAAGATGGAGAAAACTCAACTGCAAGACTGTTCAATATTCTGGAACAAGTTCTGACATGTGTTTGAAATATCTTCTTGGCTGTTGATGCCCATTGCCAAGAAGCGATCCATCCAAGATGAATCTTTGTTCTTGCAGGACGTTTGTTTCTGAAGCATCTGTTTGAAGAATGACTGGTTTTATGACAATGCTTAAATGGATGAAGATCAAAACAGTGATCTTTCAGATGGCCAACTCGGTCACAGTGTTGGCATTTCACGATCTCTTGTTGTTGTTGCTGTGGAAGAGGAGAAGAGTCTGGAACAGCGGGAGGTGAACTGTCATGAGGAGCAGGTGAACTGTCATAAATGAATTCAGCACTCCGAAACTGAATGGATTTTGAGTAGTTTGGAATATGAAAGGACAAGTCCTTGTCATATCCAAGACCGGTTTTGTGCTTGTTGTGGACAAGCTGTTCCCAAGGTCTGATGATGGGCTTGGGAAGTGCAGACTGAACTTCTACATCTGCATGTACAACTGCTGCTTTATTTGGTACTAAATCTGAATGAACTGTAACATTATGCTGATGGGTGGTTGTCTCAATGTTCTGAACAAAAACAGGTTCAGAATGGTGTCTATTTTGATGTAGCTCTTCTTGCTGTAGTTGTGATTCAAGCTGCAAAAAGTCAATCTTTTCCTGTGCATTTTGTAGACAGACCTGAATGTCTGTGAGAGAAACTTTGCTAATTTTTAATGTATCATGAGTAGTAGACAATATCAGAGTTTTGATGAACTCTAATACTTCATTGATTCTGGCCATTTTTTCTTTAATGTCAGAACTACACCTTAAAAACTGAAAAGTAACACCCACTAGCAATATCCTTTATAAGTGTGCAACAAATGATCAGTGTGCAACCATCAAGCACCAATTACAATCCATATAAAAAATAAGATGATGAAGCTACGTTATTGTTGAAGACCTTAAATTTGATGCTATGATGATATCACTGAAATTGTGTATTTGATAATGATCAGTACAATATATGAGTCTCTGATATCACTGCACTTGAATGCTAAAATACTTTATCAAAGGTGAAGTGATTGTTCCAGTGACAGAGTTATAGTGTACTGCTACAAAAACACAGTGACAAGGAAATGCAACTGTGAAACCTTGAAACCTTGCTTACTGTGAACACAACCTGATTATTCCTTAATTACTGTAACTAGACATCAACAATATATATGTAACTAGACATCATCAATATATATGTGACATTTCTGTTCTTGAGAAACCCGTGCCTTTTCATGGCATCACTACACAATGTTATTATAGCCACAAAACCTTCACCAATCTGTCCTCAAATCAACAGTAATTCAATCATGCGATATGGAGGAAGACACTAGATGCATTCATGTTGGTTTTCTGTACACAAACTGATGTAAATCTTCGCCCATCAGTGGCTGACATTATTATGATGCTTTCAGAGCCTTATGGGTCATTGTCCAATCCCAAAAGGCCACTGCTCTGCCCGAAAGTGGAAACCGACCAACCTGCAGGGAAGCCGCCTAACGTAAATGACTTATACAACTGGAGCAAACATTCAAGACATCTGTTAATGTGATTTATATTGTTTGGACAACTGGATCAGTGATCTGAAAATGCAGCTTGTGCGACTTAGGACAAGAGGATCATTCAGTGATGTTCATTTTTTTTTTTAATCGGCATAATGCGTCAATATCTTGAGTCATCATGATAATTTATAACCACACACAAGAAACGAATAGCGGTAGTTTTTCTCAATGTCAATGCCGAACCATTGCTTTGGAGGAATTTAGATCGGAATCCCGGGAGTTTTCTACTTCACAAATGAAACCTAGAAAGGAAGAAGTGAAGGGCGAGAGCCAGACCATACGCACTCTTCACACGCCTACTTCCTTCCTTCCTTGGACACATTGCAGACCATTTTGATTTGGTTTAAACCCATTTGCCCATGACAGAGAAGGTAAATTTCTTCAATGGTATCTCTAATAAACAAATTGTTGACACATTCCAGATCTTAATGATTTATTCAAACCCAATTTCCCGGTAGGTGGTTAAATCCAGGTAAATTTTTGAAATAGTGGAAACCGGTACATTTGTATTGAAATACATATTGCCGTAACCTGACATTCCATGCCCATCAGATAATAGACGAAAATCAAGCACAGAATGAATATTCTAAAGGTCTCTTACCATCGGACTGTGACATCTTCATCGCATTCCCAATAAAATTCCTTAAACGCTCTTAACTCCTCAGTCTTTGGAGGCCGATTGTAAGCTTTCGAATGCACGCGATAATGGTCCAATTTTCTTCACAATCGATACGATGTCCAGGAAGTAGAAAACGACTAGGCTTTAGTTATCTTCGCAATCTTCAATTATCTTCGCATTGCTTCCCACGTGGCGTCGACTTCATCTGGACACGTTTCTGTTGCTCATCGATGTCCTCGATTTAATGGCGATGATTCATGGAATTAGAGGCAATGACTAAAGGCATTGCTCGCTGGAGCCATGAATCAGTAGGAGACTTGGGCAATGGCGGTGGTAGAAATATTCGAAATAGGCAAACTAATAGCATTGATATTGTGCGACATCATAAGGCAGTGCATTCTGCTTACTTCTTTCCTAGTGGAAACTACCTTACAACCACAAGCTATGAGGACAGTGTGGGAGTATCAAATGGACTCGACTCATGGAATACAACTTTTATATACCATTACAACCCACCGTGTAGATGGATATCTTACATCAACAAAGATTATAACAATTTTACACAGCTCATTCATAACAGCAATTCCTACCAGTTTGCTAAGCATCCTTTAGTCCACGACGTATTGGCAGGGGCCAACGTAGGTGGTAGGGTGTATCTATGGCGAAAAACACTGAAGTACCTCAATAATGCTCTCATTATTTTGTGTTCTCAAAAGCCAGAGACGAAATTGAAGTGAAGACTTGGCAATCTGACTCACAATCAGTGTGGAGAGAGCAGCTAGCGGACTTATGTGAAAGCGCTGTTATATATCAGCGTGGAGACTGAGACAACGTTTTGTAGGAGTAGCGAATTGCTGCAACATAACATCTTTTGGTGAGCAGACCTGGACTGACGAACTGTAATTTTCCACTTACAAGTGGAATCCTCGCTCAAGCGTTACCCAGATTATAGCGCAGAGGGCAGAGGCAGCGTATTGTATGGAGCAGGTAATGGAATATGGAGCAGATGTAATGATTCTCTTTTTCCGTTTAAACGTTTATGACGGTCAGAGGTATTCAGAAGAACAGGGAGGCAGATTTAAACAGGCCAACACTATTCAAGGCAACTACACAGGCCACACATCATGGCTCTGATACCATGTTAAACACACATGGTGAGCGAAAACAATAAGAAAGATAAATCATGCAGTACATTTTTTATTCACAAATGATGTATATTTATGGTACATTATGTGACCGTTCGGATTCACATCCCAAGGTCTCTTGGACTGCTCTGTCCATTCGACTTCCACACTAACCATTTAGGATTAGGTGTCCAACAAAAATCAACACATGGTTTTGCAAAACCATCTTGGTGTTCTACAAGGGTAAAAGAAATTTATAGCCATGAAATGAATTTATAGAGAAGGTGAAAAGGAGAAACAAGCCATGGATTCATGGAAAGTGAAAACAATACACGGATTTGGTAGATGGTTTATCAAATCGTTTAAATATATATATTGAAATTATAAATCCTTAAATTCATTTAAGAGTTTAATCAATTATTTGAAAATTTTATATTCCTCAAATATTTGTGACAAAATAAAGGGTGATTAAAATCAGAAAATGACAAAAATAGAATTCAAAGGGGCAGATGGCAGACCAATCATGTTTAAAGGGACAAATGGCAGATTATGGGAAAACAACCTTTTTCCAAACCTCAAGGGAATGAAGATCAGTATAAAACACCTAGCAACAGAGGATCAACAAATTGAGGATTATGTTGCAGATTTTCAG
>APFE030378419.1:0-17455 GCA_000404065.3 Pinus taeda | reverse complement strand
TAATTTTAGTTAAAATATTTATTATAAATTATCAATAGATTGAAGTATTGATTTTGATGGGGCTGGACTGTATGGCGTCTAAAGATGTCCCCATTGTATAAATTTCTTCTTCCTAATTTATTAGTCCCTGCCCTCCGGGCTGGTAGGGACTATAGTTATCGGTTTTGGTCGGTGGGCATTAGTCTGACCCGATAACCAATAAACTTATTTGAACTTAAAACAAAGTTTCTTCGGATGCGATATAATATTTTATATTTTCCTTCGCTTTTAACCAATCAAAAGCATTTTCATCTTATTTGGCCTCAAAACGAGGTATACAAGGTGAAAAGTTAGGGTAAAATTGGCAAAAGTATAAGTGATTAGGACCATTTCACACCTTCATGAACTAATGCTATGTTTCCCTTAGCATTAATCTCCTAACATTTAATGTTAGGAATACTTATGGTGTATCATCTGTGCTAAACCATGGCTGCTGCCCACGGCAAACAATCCTTGCCGTGTCAAAATTTCCCTGGCGTGTCAAACCATCGTTGCAGTGCCGTGTCAATTTGCATGAAAGCAACCGAGACTTGTTAATGCTGCTGTCTGTGAAGTCGAGACTTGTCTCCTGTGTAGGCTCTCTGGTTTTGAGCTCATACCAGTATTTGGGGCAAATTCTTTGCCCTTTCACTCTATGCAGGGCTGCATTTGGTAGGTTTGGCCTGCAAGTAGCAGTAACGCTAGTATCCAAGCCTGCCTTCTGTTCTTCACAGCAAATGCAAGGGCCGGTGCAGTTGCTAGCCTTGAGCGCTACTAGCAAAGTGTCATTAGTACAATTAGTGGAGCTTTTGGCGAGCTCGTCCCCTCCAACAGACGAAAATAAGCCGCTAGAATCGTTCTCAGAGTACCTCAACGCTGCACATTTTTATCTCTCCGTGAAGGACTCCAATCCCGCCTTACAATTGCATTTCAGGCTACAATTAGACATAGAAGCTAAAGCCTCTAGCCCTAGACCTACATTTGTTAAATATTTAGCGGCGTTTGTTGTGTACCATGGAACTGAAGAAAAAGCAAACCCACCGGCCATAATCAAGCACCAGGAAGAACTTACCGCGCCCAGCCGCCCACACCTCTATTATTACTCTTCGTACATGCTCTCATCAGAAGCAACAGTATGCGTCCGCTGTATCTCCGAGTACGAAAGTCATCAAAGTAATTGTCAGGTCGCATTCTCTCGCCGAGACCGTATAAAAGCGAAAGTTAACTACAAAATTGTCCTTTATTAGATTTTAAAATATCCTGTAGCACCGTCTTATAACGCAAATTTTACTTTAATCAGCTTCTAATACATTTTTATGGTTTCCTGATTCAGAGCTTTAGATTCAGAGCTTAAAGGTCTGAGATTTTATGACACCTTCTTTATTTTCCATAAAGCATCGCACATTTTATATTATTCTAAGGCTTGATATCGTATCG
Organism: Pinus taeda; assembly: GCA_000404065.3. Lineage (NCBI taxonomy): Eukaryota > Viridiplantae > Streptophyta > Pinopsida > Pinales > Pinaceae > Pinus > Pinus taeda. Next base: position 16,000 of record APFE030378419.1, on the reverse strand, counting down.
TTTTCTCAAATTCTGCACATCGCCTCTTTGCTTGGATAGATTCATGGCTTCGACTTTAAAGACTAACGTTCTTTATAGCTTATGCTTCTGTACAACACGTTTTATATTTGAAAGGTTCCTTTCACTGATACATCTCATAATAGTCAGAAATATCGGCTACCTGCAAAAGAGATCCAGTCTTTCTGCAGCGTATTAACATAGAAAAAACGAAATTTTTCCTTTTCCGGACTGGTTATGACATGTACACAGTAAATACAATGCTATAAAGCAGATTGCTAAATTCTTAATGGGGTTCTACACTGCTGAGACCATGGATAACATCTGTTTAATTTCTTACTTGAGCATAACATAACATGATATACACAATGAGTATCTTGCTAGGGTGATATACACAGAAACGTAGACTAAAAGGCAGCGTTGGTTTAAACTTTAAAGTTCGGCAAAATGTTGTGCTAATTTTACAATTAATAAGAAACGAAACGCAGAGGATCACAATTAAAAAAACTACTGAAAATTTAATTCAGGCTCATCATGCTATGAATTACCTTGGAGAAGCACCGATAAATAGCACTCGAATTCCAATTCACTGCAAGTGTTCCAGCAATTTCTCGTAGGCTAACCTCACATACACTGTTCAGCACAACGGTCTGTACATCAATATCCCGAACCAGATGGACGATGAAGAAGACGATGACTTAGGCTGGCATGCAGGCGGAACCAACTACGGGGGATCATTCAACGCCACGACACGGCTGTCTTGCACCACGTTTTGCTCATGCGTTATGCTTGAGCTAGTGAATTTATTATTATTAAACACTTTCTAGCATAATATCCTGGCTGTCAACTATGAAAATGATATAATTTCTTCCCTTTCACATTTCGACTTACTCTAGAATCCTTACATAAACATAGACTTTGTATAGCGATTGCATGGATATTAGCTTAATCTACGAACCAAAGCAATCATAAGGTATTATGTTAAAGGCCACCTTTCTCTTATGTCAAGGATGATATTACTACAATAATCATAAACTTTACTATTATAGTTTGGGAATATTCAATTTAAGTTACATAGCAGATAACGAATGGTATTATTTTACGGCGAACCATTCTTACCTAACATTCCACGAAATCGATAAAGTTGGTGTTAAATTGTTCTAAAAATCGGAACAAATACGATTCATGTTTGCAAGTAAGTTTTCAAAGTTACAGGTACTTCTAGTGTGGCCTATTTCGCGATAGGGTTTCTAGAATTTAATTTATCTAGTTTCAAAAACTATTGCCAAGTGTTTGCAAGGTATTACGATTTTATCAGGTTCGTTGTCATTCCAATGTGCTGCCGTTCCCTTCCCCTTCTTAACCACTGTCGAATTCAAATGTTTCTGGAATTTGGTTCTCTTATTAAAAGTGAAATATTACCATATTCGTAGATTACAAGAAAGTTTACCATTTAGCTGGCGCACTGGTGATCACTGGATTGAATCGGATCGTTGGATTGTTGGTTTGCTGAAATCGCTGGATCCCTTATGCATATATTTTTACTCGGTGGATCACTGGTTCTCGACCAACCATTGCTCATAATACGACGACAGACGCATCCCTGAGGCATCATCATGGGCATAGACAGCTATTGCACACAACAAAATCAAATCATCTTCCGCACACGACAGCAACAACAACCAGAGCAGAATGTAGGAATAATTGCCATTGTACGATAGCAACAAGAACTATATCAAATATAACCAAATTTACTACTGGTACGGGTTACTTAATCGAGAGTATCAACTCTGTATTAGTTCATGATGGCCGCGCTGCGAGATACGCTGCGGGCTGGGGCAGGGACTAGCTGCCCCGCAGCCCGCGTTGTTTTTATATGGAGTGTTTTGTATCAACAGATATATATATGTGTAACTTATCTAAAATTTGCAAGGTTTGAGGTAAAAAAAACTATGCTACTCCTGACCATAACTATAACTCCAATTAGATTGTAATGTACCCCGAAAACAGACTTTCTCTAACGGAATGTTGGGCAATGATTTTTTGTGATGAAGCAAATACGTAATAGAAATGGCTTCACTGGTGGATATCGTGAGCCCCAATATAATTATACCAATGCCCACATATCCTCCACTGCTTTTACTCAGAGATGTGGGATTCAAGCCCGGATTGACTACCTTCAGTGTAGCTGCTAATAAAATCATATGAATATGTCAATAACATGTCCATAAAAAAAAAAAGCATAAAAGGAAGCATGGGGCTTTGTGTTGCTGTTAGAGAAGGCATCACCTTGGTTCAGCTGGATCGAGGAAATTTAAATAGAGAAAATCAAAACTTTTAAATAATGTTTTGCATGGTCGGTAGTATTCAACAAAACTAATATTTGAATAATGTAATTCAGGTGGCCATGATACAATTTATTTATTTATAGTATTTAGCAAAACTAAATTTTCAATAATGTAATTTAAGTGGCCACTAAATGATACATTTTTCTTAGTTAAATACTAATTTTTGAATAATGTAATTCAAGTGGCCATTAAATGATACATTTTTCTTTTCTAAGACTAGGAAATGATTTTAGTGTTTGGGATAGGAGCCCAAAAATGACATAGAATTGATGAAGAGGAAGAATAATAATTTAATATTTTTTTAATTTTCATAGCATGACGTAACAGTGATGAAAAGGAAGAATATCAATTTAATAATTTTTTAATTTGTTATGTACCCCTCTAACACCAAACCCCAAAAAATGTGGTTGGAATATGGTGAAGCTAAAAAATGTTGGTGGAATATGGTGAAGCTACCCGTATGGTAATTGGATACAATGCAATCATATCAAAAAATGTTGTTGGAAAATGGTAAAGCTACGTGTATGGTAGCTTAACGCAATGTAATCTTATCAGAGGACACACGCCAATGGTAACATTTATGTGTTGCATTATTGAAAACAACGCTTCAATGATGTGCCAATGGTCATAAACCTATCAGCTGAATACAATACAATCATATAAAAGGGCACACGCCAATTCTAACAATTATGCGTTGCATTATTTAAAAAAATGGTTCAACGATGTGCCAATGCTCATAAACCTATGTTGTGTTAATTAAAGCAACTCTTCAAACACGTGGAAAAACACTTTAACCACTTGCTTCTATGATGCAAAAATGACTCAAAATCAACCCAAGAGAAGCTCATCATTGAAAGTTGAAATAAATGATAAGGAAAAATGACTCAAAATCAACAACCCAAGAGAAGCTCAGCATTGAAACAAATGATAAGGAAAAATGACTCAAAATCAACTTCGAATGGCAGAAAGAGCTTGATAGGGAAAAATGACTGAAAATCATCTCCGATTGGTAGAAACAACTCATCTTTGAAACAAATGATAGGCCCTAGTATGAGATGCTGGTCCTCCGTAGCTCAAGCTTAGGCATAGATCCTTTCTTACTAATTTTTAGTAGTCTTTCAAGCTTGGAATATTCACTGCAAAGAAATTTTTTGTGTTTCTAAGATGCATGATTTTTTCCTCATTGAATATAGAATCCAACGATGTAAAAAATGCAACGAAATGAAGGAATGAATTAAGACATACTCACGAGCTTTCCTAGATTTATTTAACTTTTAGAAACTTTAGAACCTTTCAATGATTACTCATTAATGAAGTTTAAATAGTGAAGCTTGTTGTAAAAAAACATAAGGCTATAGTGAAAAGCAAATTGTAAGAATTTTTGCTTTGAGAAAAATAATATTGTTACATAATTTATTCTATGTTGGATGTATTACGATTTTTGCATTTTAATTTGTAGAAGCAATTAAATTAAAGGAAAATATTAATAGATCTCATTTAAATTGGTAAATTTGCGTAAAATATACAAATTAATTGCTATGTAAATCTATTTAACTTTTTAAAAATCACACCATTGGTAAAACTCATGGTAAAAAATATGTGTTGTAATATGAAAATTTTACTCATTGAAGTTTTATGATCAGAATCCTCCTTGGATTAAATGCATAAAATACATTATATATAAATAAATACAACAAATTCTCACTGAACATTCATGGTTTCTTGAAGTTTATGCCCGTCATGGAGGTCCCGTTTTAGAATGACAGTATATATTAATAAAATTGTATGTTTTAAGCCACGAAGATGACCTTTTTACTTTCTAAGCAGTTGAACTCGACAGATCTCTGGCCACCACTTCCATCGCAGTCTCCCACCATTTCTCGACATCTATTTCCATGTGTCCACCTGCCTATGTTTCCTTCCATTGCTCATCTCCCCCCTGTTGTTTGTCCATTAGTGGTCTATTACCTGTGACAGGAAGATGCCACATTGGTCACATGCCTGTAAAGGAGTAGGTGGAAGTGAGGTAATGCACACACTATTCCACCCTACTTGCCTTTACAAATTCACCTGCAGTACAAAATCATTTTCTTCCCTCCACTGCTATCAGCTTCCCTGTGTTGAATTCCACCCTACTTGCCTTTAGAAATTCGCCTACACTACACAATCATTTTCTTCCCTCCACTGCTATTAGCTTCCCTATTTTGCATTCAAATCCCTTGCTCCAATCCTCTATTTTACTCTAGTATGACATTGCCAATCCATAATTCTACTCATCATTTTCAGAACATCAGTAATTTTGTTGATCGAGATCCCTGAAAACCCAACTCCCAAGATGATGGACATGTGCAAAGTTGAGAAATAGCAAGGGGCGTGGATGTGGTAGGCCTGATGACTTTAAAAATAGGAAAAGAAATATTCAGGCATGTTTTCAACAACGATTTTTTAGTCTAAATACCTACATAGAAAACTTGAGTGCATAAGGTTCATTGGTGGGAAGATGGCGATTCATTCGAAACCTGCAAGTGTTGTGGGCATGACTTAAGTGTCGAAACCTGCAAGTGTTGTGGATACAACTCAAGGCCAAATCAATAATCTCTTTAAGGTACATAAAATTTTCCTACTATTTTTTAGCTGTAGTATACATGTGATATAAAATACAACAAATAACTTAGCCTGTAACTTTGAATCTATTGGATAACATGGAATCTATTGCACTTCCTAGATATATTTGCTGCTTATATTGTCATATTCATTATATTTCACTCAATGTTGCAGAAAGATTACCTGAAAGCATACTTGAGATATTTATTTTATTGATTGTGTAGGGTACAAGTAATATGTATCACTCAAGGTTGCAGAAAGCATACCAGAGAAAGAGTTGCCTCAAAAATTCTTATGCCATGTTGCAATGTTGATGATGGAGTGTACAATGTTGTGCTAATGATGCCTCCACAAAACCTCTTCCTGAAATCTATTCCAAATTGTTCATCAATGGAGGGATGCTTTCTTATTTTTAGTTATGAGTTGATTTGAGTTGTAGAGAAAAGAAACTTAGCGCTTAACTACTTCTTGTCTGGTCCTCCTCATTGGTTACGCATCAGGGTCCTAAAATAAATACATAGATAATGGCATCTAGTGTTGGATACTAGATGTACATGATGGACATAGCCATGCAGCTAGCCATGTGGCATTAACTATATCGAAATAACTTTGGTTATAAATTTTTGCTTACTATTTAAAAAAAAAATAGATATAAACAATTTTTCCACAATAAAATTTGGATAATAGAAAACCTTGCCTCAACCCTACTTTGGATAAAATAAAATTACCCCAACCTTGTTGCATGGGGGCACATGAAGTTTTCAATAATGGGTGAAATGTTTTATAGCCCAAAAACCTTCATTAAAATTGAACTGAATGAAATTGCAAATATAAAACTTCGGTTAAATTTACCTAAGCCAACAAAAATTTCAGTCAAAAGATTGACTAATTGATGGTCAACGATGAAGCGATCAGTATAGTCCTGCAGAAGGCAGGGATTAATAAGGTGAATAAGGCATTTATATTAATATTTATGCATTATATAATTGTGTTTTCCTATTACATTGAATAACTAATATTTATTGTATATGTGTGATGCGACTAAGGTGATAGGATTTCTATATAATATGATTAACATAAGAATGATATTCTTAAAATTCTTGAAAATTGGAGATTCTAATTATAATGAAATTAGATTTTAATTAAAATTTGTAATTTATTTTCTTAGTATCATGCTTCAGATAACATGGAAAAAGTATAATGAAGGCATATTTAGAGAAATCAAAGAAATTGTTTGGAATTTCAACCAAACCAAACCAAATTTTATGAATCCATTGCAATTGTTTCGGGCTGGGAGAAGGAAAATAACCCTCAAGATAATGAGAGGATAATTTTCTCAATATGGAAGCTCATGCAATGCATCATAGTCTAGTGTCATTAAACCTTATCCAAAACCTCATCTATTGGAACATGTTCTTGTCCTCCCCTTAGCTCACCAAGTTTAACTTTCATGGGGCATGTAACTGAAACTCAAGACCCTTACGAGTAGGAGTCTTTTCAGATTCTTACAGAGCCATCCTCTCTATCTTTTCATTTCATTTTAGTAAAAATATGGACACTGGAGATGGGTTGGTTGTGATAATGAAAATAAAGCAACAATCAAGTCAATTCGGATTTGATAATCTTGTCGTTGATAGAGATTCCCTACTTTATCATTGATGGAGATTCTCTACCTCTAATCCATTCTCCAATTAGGATATTGCATGGCTTAAAGCCAAACAAAATATTTAAAATTGAGATATTTGGGTAGGGTTAATTGGAATATAAGCACTGGGTAACTCCATCTCAGCCAATATGTCGACCCATATGCAAAGGAAAGTCAATGGGTCAGTGCATAGAATAGTTTAATTTGACATTTCTCCAATTATAGAAGTAAAGAGTTTGTGGAATATGATGATGTTGCTAGGTGCAATACTGGTGATGGTCCTTCGCCAAGTTAAAATTGAATCTTTTTTATGAATTTTGTGATTTTGTACTCTTTGTTATTTGTTTATTTTTATTGTTTATGATTCTTATTTACGTCCAACTAAAATTTTTATTGTTACACTGATTTTGTTTCTAGTGTTGGTGAATTCTTCTTGAGCCTTGAATCTATCATCTTAGCCACTAAGTCCTTTCTTAGTCCTTTTTTACACTGGCCTATTTCTCCAACAATATTGTCGACTACACTTTTCATCTAGTTGCACTCGACTATGCTAATATTGGTCAGTGAAATGAGTTTTGAGTCTAGAAAAATAGAGCTTCATTTTCTTCTTTTTGTAAACCAAATTTCTATTAAATTATCAAAATAATACAATTTAACGGGTTCTATTTTTCCCTAGTCTGTAACTTGAAAAAATGTACTGATGGAAAAACTAAAATTTTGTAGTATCCAAACATCAAAAGAAGATAATTCCAACAAAAAAATAGAGTCTATACATTAGGACATTATATCCTAATATAGCTACTAACCTGGACAGAAAAACCCAACATGACGAGGAAAAGAAATAAGAATATGATCTGAATTAGATCATTATATATTTTTTTAGCCACCTCGATGCTTTCAAAGTGGAAAAATGGGACAAATGTTGCCATAGGTCCATTTTTAATGGCGGGAAACAATTTGGCAAATTGGGGCCTGGAACCTTTTAGGAGGATTTTGAGCGATCAAATGTATTTTTTGGTGGGAGGTAGAAATTCAGCATCTAAGAACTATATCTTATTTTCCTATTCTACACACAAATACCTTTCCATCAAATCATAAATTTCCTCAATCAGAGTCCATGTACAAAAGTTATGCCACTTGGAAGTTGACTTTCCAATTTTCACCACCATAATTTGAGAGGATGATACCTCATCCGCCATAACTCATGGAAAAGGGTATAACCATGTGATTATGATGAAGAAGAATCTAGAAGAGTCCATATTGTAACTATGGTTAATATTTGAAATCAAATCTAATCACTACTAGGCTAGCAATCTATGTTATAATTAGGCCACTAGAAGGAAAATGTGTTCCATTCATTTTTGGTGCACTTATTCCATAAATGAGCATAGTAGCCATGATAGATAGTGAGAGAACACACAAGAATAATTTATGCACTATATTATCCCACACACCATAAGCCTTAATTTTTTTGTATTCATAGTCATTTTCTATTAAGAGAAAGAGAGAAAAATGACCTCACCTTCCAACTCGATTTTCTCTTGAAAGGGTTTCTTGTGATATAGCTTGTGTTAAATGTGTTTTTGAATTTTTTAGTTTTTTTCCTCAACGTTTTACATAAATTATATTTTACATGCAAACATGATAAAGAATAATCTACATATCCAAAAAGATAAAGAGAAATAAACCCTAATAGTGTAGATTTCACATTTTTAAATATAGTGTTATTAGATCTACTGTGACAAACTTGTTAGTGGAATATCCATGGTAGCTTATGCATAGTATTGGAATCAGATGTTCGTTTGGTCATATTGTGGTGATTTTTAGGAAATCTAGATCACCTAAGCAAAAAGTAAAAGAACCCCTAATCATGGTCGACGAATCTATGAATAACCCTCATGATATTTTAGAGGAGATTTTTTCACACTAGGAAGTACAAGTTGGAGATATAAGACATAATGTGTATTTCCTGATGTCGAACTTGAGTAATAAGCTAGATATATTTAGATAAGGTGGGGGTTCCAATGAAGAGGACATATCAAAGGGGATATTAAGAGATAGAGAAGAAATAGAGAACCAACCAAACAAAGGACTTCAAAGAGATCAACTGAATTAGGGTGTTGTTAATCATTCATAATCCATGTTCAAAATGGAAGTGAAGGTTGATAACAAGGCATACTAAGATGAGATCAATGCTGTGAAGCTAAATCACTAGTTACAACAAGTACACTTTTATTTTAGTGTTTGTCATATAGAGGAGGAATAGAATATTTCATTTGCATAGTTGAAATTAGAGAGCCATGCCCTGACCTAGTGGGAAATCCACATGGATACCTTAAGGTTGGAGGGATATCCTCTAGTTACTAAGTGGGAGGACTTTGAAATAATTATCAAGCCATAATTTTACCCTATGGGATGTATAATACTAGTGGATCGAGTGGAACTACTTTAGGCATAAGTAGGGGTACAGTGTACAAGAGTACACAATAAAGTCTATAAAGGTGGCCATAATTTTGAATATCTCCCAAAAGAAGCCATATCTACTCGTTAAGTATTTGGAGGGACTACACAACAATATGTAAAAGCAAGTGATGTTGTTTATGCCAAGATTGATGGGTGAGGCTTGTGTGTAGACGCAATACCTAGAGAACATGGGCATGAAGAAAGGGAGATGAGGTGGATTGAAGCAAAAGGATCACCAATACACTTATAAAAATGGGAAGAATAAGCGAAACTGGGGAAAGGATAAAAATGGTAGCCACAACATGCATTTTCAAAGACCTCAACAACCACTACAACCATTGAAATATTGATGGTCATATCAAGGAGAAGTGTTGGAAATTGCATCCAAAGCTTAACTAAAGAACAAAACATATATATAATATAAAGAATAATCTCATGTCCATGAATCTGAGAAATAGAGTTGAAAGTAGTTCAGACATGGATGAGAAGATTATCTACATGTTAGTGAAGAAGGAGGTGAATTTGAGTAGCCTTCAACAATAGGAAGAGTAAGAATTGACGAAACTATTCCACATCAAGGTACATGTGAAAAAGATAATGATTGATGCTCCTTTTGACCAAGGATCATAGGAAAATATCATTACAACAAATATGGTCAAAAAATTAGGATTGGGACTCCATGATCATATAACCCCATATCCATTGGCATGGGTAAATAAGGATGCAGATCTAAAGCTAACAAACTAATGCAAAATTAGATTTTATATCAACGTTGATAATATTGTTAAAGTAGAACTATATGTAGTTACCCTTGATGTATGTGGAGTGGTATTTGGAAGTCTCTTCATGTATGTGTGTGATGAAAATTTCATCTAAAGAGACAACCAATACTCTCTCATAAAGGATGGAAAATTTTCCACCATCCATATGTACAAAGGTAAGTCAAACATTCTTGCAATAAGTGCCAAAGAAGCCAAGAAATTAATCAATTCTCGTAAGAAGTATTTTTTAATATTTTAAAGAGAGAATTATTCTATAGAACAGTTAATAAGATCAAAGGATTCATTTTAGGGGTGTATTAAGAAACAAAGTAGATATTTGGAAGAGTTTCTATAGGAATACAGGGACGTGTTCTGAGAGCCTAAGGGATGACACCCAAGAGGGAAGTGGAGCACAAGATCTAGGTATTGTTGGACTCCCCATTTCCAATCATTGCGTTGTACAAATAGTTTATCATAGAAGTAAATGAGGTGAAGAACAAATTGTTGCATTTATTGGAACATGGTGTCATTAGACCTAGCACATCACCACGTGGGTCACCCATCATCATTGTGCAAAAGAATTAATATAATTGGCTAATGTGTCTAGATTATAGGGCATTGAAAAAAATCACATTCAAGAATAGGTTCCCATGCCCAAGATAGATGATTTTTTGGATTATTTGCAGAAAGCAAAGTACTTCACCAAGATGGAGTAAAATTCTCGATATCACTAGGTTTGAGTTAGAGAAATGATACCTAGAAAGCTACCTTCAAAACTAGGCAAGGTTTGTATGAGTGGTTAGTCATCCCATTCGACCTATGCAATGCACTAGCTAAATTTATGCGGTTAATGAATAATATATAGTACCCTTTATATATTCATTTTCCATTGTCTATTTGGATGATATTATGGTATATAGTGCTACCTAGGAGGAGCACGTTTACATTTGACACAGGTGTTGGAGACATTAAAGAAGCACCAAATGCTAGAAAATATCAAGAAGTTCGAGGTTTCATAATAGCCTTTTGTGTATATGGGCTATCTGATAGGCAGAGGAGAGCTAAAGATAAATCCTTCCAAGATGAAGGTCATCATTAAATGGTTGATGCCTATTAGTTTTTTTGAGGTTAGGAGTTTCATTTGGATGGCACAATACTTGACAAAATTCATAGCCTCATTTTTAGTAGTAGTACTACCACTTCATGCCATAACAACAAGTGGAAAGGGTTTCCAATGAGCAAAAGGGTCAATATAGGGCCTTTGAAAAGTTAAGAATGAATATCATTCAAGCAGCAATTCTAGCATTACTACAATTGCAACAACCCTTTAAAGTGGAGACATATGCAACTACTTGGATTTGCAAGAGATGAACCCAATATCATCATTGAGTACATTCATGTCTCAGGCATGCATTCCATTGGTTACATTGAAATAGTGAGTGGGATAATAATTGAGGATGGTGGTATATAAGAGAGTGGTTTTGCTGTAATGGAGTCAAAACAAGATGATGATAGAATATATGTACTACTGAAAGAAATACAAATGGTAATTCTTAATTTTCATAATATTTTGTGTGTGAAATTGTTTGATATGAGGCTAACTGTGAAGAAAAAGAATAAAAAGATGAGTAGATGAAGAAAATATACTACTAGCTGGAATTGTAAAAGTTGAAGCAAGAGAGTAAGGCTAAAGTGGAGTAGTGCAAAGATAATGATGACTATGGAAACTAAGCAGTTGTATTAAATAAAAAATATAATGAGGAGATTCTTTAGTTTTAAGAATTAGTTGAGTTCATTGCGGTAGTGGTTACAATGTAGAAAAGATAATGTAGGAAGGTTATAAGCACTACTAAAAGGACATTATTTGGGGAAATGAGCCCCTCTTATTGGTATTTACACCCATTACTAGATTCTAATAAAGTGAAAAAATGGTAAAATAGATGATGGTGTTGCCGATGAAGATAATCCAAGAAAAGAATATGGAAAGAAAAAATGTAAGTGCTCTCAATCACCTTCAATTTTAAAGAGTAAAGGTAAAAATAGATGAATGATAAAAGGTGGAGAAGAAAAAGGATTAATGGTACATAATGTCTCTACAATGAAACATGAAAAGAAAAAACTAATAAATATATAAGTAACTACATTTATGTGGCATTCTTTAGCAAAAGTCCTTGAATTGACTAGGCTATAATTTAAAAGTAGAAAAAAATTATTTTTGGGACAAGTATGGGAGTATTATAAAATCATCAAAAAAGAAAGAAAAAGTTCATGTGATTTGATTACAACTTTAATAATGAAAATGCATTGCAAGAATATTGAGGTGAACAACAATACTTGTATACTAGTCTAATGGAAAGAACAAAACATGTGATATCACTTGATAAAATTGAGTGAATGAAAATGGTATCCATTTCCCTCCCTGAGATGCAAATGTGTTGAAATGCTCACCTATATAGCCTAAAAATGCCACTCAAACAAATCTTATTATGCATTGCACCAAACATATAGCTATAATCCTATCTAGTAGGGCTGCATGAGTATTGAAGCATTTTAAACACAATGCTTGAATTTAAATGAGATGATAATCACACTATTAAGTAAATAACAAACCTATTTTTGGATTTTATGTAATAACATGTAAAGTAGCCACAAGGTCATATGATCAATGTATGGGAAATGAGACAGTAATCAGTGTGTAGAATACTACAAGTTGCAGTTGTAAGAGTCAAATCCATTGTCATCATCGAGTCAAATAGTGACGTTTTTATAATGAGTGGGGTAATAGTTGAGGATGGTGGTATATAAGAGAGTGATTTTGTAGTAATGGAGTTATAAAATATTATGATAGAATTTTGGGTGTGTGTTATATTCTTTCCATGACTAGTCGAATGCGTTTTTTTCTTTTTTTTTTGGGGGGGGGGAATAGCTTTCCCTACTCATTGTGTTGGGCACAACATGGAGGGAACAACCCCCCCTTTAGGGGAGTTTCATGTGGCAGTAGGCCCCCTACATGGGGTTTGATGCAGTGCCCAGGAAAATGTTTTCGACCCTATATTATGTGGGTGAACCTACCTACGGTTTTGTGCATGGGTTTTGCACGTGGTTTTGTGCATTATGATTTTCTTCCCATGGTATTTTGTAGATTCGGTCAAGGGAAATACAATTATGTTCTAAGCAAGGGTTGATGAATACTTCAACATGTATATATATGTATTGTAACATTGAAAGTAATATAATGAAAATTCAATTTGGTAGTCCTGATTTTAGGATCCAGGGGAAAATTTCTACGGATTTGTTTTATATTCTCATCATTGTTTATTTTTCTATTTTTAGAATTTGTCTATATGTAATTTTTGTACAAGTTTTAAACCGGAATCATAGTTGTTTCATCTTCAAGGGGTTTCCTTTGTTTTTGATGGGTTTTTCTTAGATCTATCGTAGACCCCATTTAGTGGTAGATCTGCGAGATTGATTCGTTGCGGTGAAAAAAGATGGCAAGTAGTGGAAAGATAGAGATCACAAAATTTAATGGTCAGAGTTTTGAGTTTTGGAAGCTTAATAAGGAGGATCTACTGGTAGATAAAAATCATTAGATCGTGGTAGATTTGGGTACTAAACCAACGAAAATGTTAGCAGAAGACTAAGTGAAGCTAGATCAGAAGGAAAAGAGCATAATATTGTTGTATATCTCATATTCAATATTGTTGAATGTATCAAGGGAAGCTACAATGAAGGATTTTTGGGTGAAGTTAGGGAATTTTAACTAATCTAAGTCTCTGGTGAACAAATTGTTCCTGTGAAAAAATATGTATAACCTGAGGATGGAGGATGGAGACTCGGTGACAGAGAATCTAAACGCCTTTAATACTGTGGTAATCCAATTGTTATTTGTTGATATAAAAATTTCAGATGAGGATAAGTGCATCAATTTGTTGTGTTCTCTACAATATCTGTAGGATAGTCTGGTTGTTCATCTAGGTGGCAATAAAACTACCTTGAAGTTTGATGAAATATTCTCATCCTTGTTGTCGAAGGAGTTGAGACATAAAAATATGGAGAGCTAGAGCAGATATATCTTTTTTGTATCGGGATGGTCCTAGAACATAAACGAAACTAATTCCATAAGTGGCAGATCTAAATCTAGAGGGAGATCTAAATATCCAAGAAAACTTGTAAACGTATGTTGGAAATGTGGAAAGGAAGGGCACTACAAAAAGGACTGTAGATCTGAAGCTCCTGAGAAAGGAAAGGGATCTGATGATGCTCCTTCTACTAAGGCAAAGACCACCTTAGATTAATGCGGGGATGTGTACTTGGATTATTCTTTAAGTATACATGTAGATCATGAGGCATGGTTGATTGGTTCAAGTGCATCCTTTCACTTCACTCCCCGTAGGGAGTGGTTCTACGAGTATCAGAAATATCATGTTGGTGATGTATTCTTAGGGAATGACGGGAAGGCTAGAATCATCAGAAGCATAAAATTCAAGTTAAAGTTGCAAGGTTGAAGGATTAGAACACTTCTAAGTGTTTTGGATATTCCTACATTGAACAAAAATCTGAATTCTTTAAGAAAGATGGATGATGCAGGTGTAAAGATATATCTACAAGATGTTCGGGGGAGCACTAGTATTGATGTGGGGAGTTTCGACTGGAACTATGTACAAGCTTCTGGGTAGTACTATTATTGATGGGTGAAACAGTTCAGTTATTCCTGAAAGTGGAGTAGAAAATATAGTGGTCTATTCAGAAAAGATCATGCTATGGCATCAAAGGCTTGGAAATATTAGAGAGAAGGGACTTCAAATACTTCATGGTAATGGTATGGTAGAAGTTATGCCTAATTTCTCTTTGGATTTTGATTTCTATGAACATTGTTTATATGGGAAGCAAAATCGGGTGAGTTTCCCCTCTGGTGCTGAGAGGGTGAAAGGAATATTAGAGCTTCTGCAAAGTGATACTATGTAAGTCTGTGTACTATGTGTTATTTATAGATGAATTCTCAAGGAATACATGGATATATTTCCTCGGGAAGAAATTTGAATTCTTAGATATGTTTAAAGAATTTAAGGCTTTGGTGGAAAACTCTATAAAGAAAAAGATGAAGGTGTTGATGATAGATAATGGTGGAGAGTTATGCAAGAATGATTTTGAAGAGTTCTATAAGAAGTGCGATATAACACAACAGAAGAATACTCCATAAACACCTCAACAAAATGGAGTTGTAGAAAGAATGAATAGGACATTGATGGAAAATGCAAGAAGCATGCTCTGTGGTGTCGCGCTAGGATAAGAATTCCTAGTAGAGGTAGTGGAGACTGCATGTTACCTGGTTAATAGATAACCTTCATTAGTGCTACAGTATAAGACTCCACATGAGGTATGGGCTGGTAAGAAACCGTCTCTTTCATGTCAGAGGGTACTCAGTTGTGATGCATATGTACATGTTCCAAAGGAGAAAAAAAACAAATTGGAAAGTAAATCTGAAAGGTGCATCTTTGTTGGGTATAAGGATGATTTAAAAGGTTATGATATTTGGAGCCTATAAACACAGAAGGTTACGTATATCTGAGATGTGGTGTTTATAGAGGTGAAACATGTTATTAAACATGAATTTCTACCAAAGGAGCCTAAGAAGATAGAGTCTGAAACAAAGGAGGAAGAACCAAACTCTACAAAAAAATAGGAATAAGAAGATGAAGAGCCACAAACTCTAGCTGTGAGAATATCAGTTCAAGAAAGAAGGTAGGAAGAAAGGTATAGTCCATTTTCTTTCTATTCACATTTTTCTTTAACTATTACTAATAGTGATCCCAGAATTGTTAGGGAGGCAGTAGATTCAGTCGATGGAAAAATATGGGAAGAGGCCATGGTTGATGAAATTCAATCTTTGGACAAAAATGACACTCTGCATCTGGTGGAGTTATCGACTAGAAGGAAAAACATTGGAAGGAAATGGGTGTTTAAGAAGAAGATGAATACAGAAGGAAAGGTGGAGAAATACAAAGCTTGGTTTGTAGAAAAAGGTTATTCCCAGGTGCTAGGAGTTGATTTTGGTGATATTTTTTCTTGTATTGCCAAGATAGCTTCAATTAGATTACTTTTATTTGTTGTTTTTGATTTTGTTTTTGAGGTAGAAAATATGCATGTGAAGACAATATTTCTTCACGTGGATCTGGAAG
>APFE030378411.1:67480-96093 GCA_000404065.3 Pinus taeda | reverse complement strand
CCCCCCCTTTAACCCCCTGGTTCACTACATAGGTTAGTCGTGGAAATAATATAACACAACCCAACAAGAGAAGGAGAGAATTTCAACTTCTTATGCTTGATAGAGACCACCTTCTCCTTCGCTACACTTTTCCTCATATTCTCTTGAATTTCACCTTTTTTTGGCCCCAAAAGTTGTATATTGAACTTGATGAGTGAGTGCTCCAAATGAGGTCGAGTCGCTGACTTTATATAGGAGATTTTTCTCCTTAGTTTAGGCTTACTTGGTGGAGGAGGCATAAAATACCTAATTTACATCAAAATAATTTTGTTTCTTGATTGATAATTCCCAAGAAGGGTCTATTACATTATGACATGGACAAGGGCACTTGACACAAACCCCATAAGTCTGCAATGGAGGCTTTGACTTATAAATAATTGACCCAAGCATGAAATCCATGCTTTAATAAGTCAAATTCTTTAATGATAAATTTTTTCTTTTGACAAATGCATTACATCAAGAATCAAATACAATTATGAAGACCGACACTAGTTACATTCTTCAACACTCCCTCTTAACTAGGGAGATATTCATAATTACATATATACAGAGGTACATGGAAGATATCAAAATGATATGCTCTATGAAGAGTCACAACACACATAGTTCTACATATTAGATACTTTCCCAGGGTAATCTAATGGGGTGGGACTAAAATGGACCCAAGTTTTAGCCACTCTAGGTACCATCAGGATTTTAAGATCTACCACCAACCCATGGATCTAGGTACATATCCAAGGTCAGAGTTCTATGAACAACGCCACCCTCCCTATTTCGGGATCTAAACATCAACACATAGGCTGACCAGATTTCCTTCCAAGCATCTTGCCATAAGATGCTTCATCTCTCTTAATCAACTAAATTAGATATATCAAGAAATCCAAGCATGCTTCAAACGTTCAATTTTTATGGATAGATCCTGCACAATCACAAACCCAATGAGTAACACACTTTCAAATGTATATATGCAAGTAAAGAGAAACTGTTAGGGTCCTCAATAATTCTGATGTTGCTTATATTATCTTCAATCTTATCGGAAGTTTTTCTTTTCCATTTCTTCAATAACACCAAATACAACCTCAATACTTCTCAAGTATTTGTGAACATCTATCTATAATTCTTTCATTCTTACTTTGAGGTATTCATTATGACTATCATAATATTCCCTCCCTCTCAACTGGGGAAATATACCCTTTCTTCTATCCAGGCTCCCTCTCAACTTGGGGAGATCAACAACTTCATAACTTCGAAGCAACTTCATTCCTTCAAGGCTTTATTTCTTTCTTATGGCATCAAGGTCATCTTTTTCTTCATCATTCTTATAGATTTCTACATCATGCTCATTATCATATTCAATTACAAATATCTCCAACACCTTGAAGATTATGTACCTGCATATCTTTAACAACACGTACAACCAAATACAAATATAGAGAGACACAAAGAAAAACTATAATATGTTTATCATGTCATTACAATGGAAAGCACCAAATCATTCTTGCTTTAAATATCTAAACCTAGTTAGGTTCATAATCAACAAGGGTCATATCTTTTATATTCTAGACTTCAAATTCTTACTAGGGTTTTGTCATAAACCTTAGACTCCATATTCGTGACACAAAGCCTTAGATATCAATAATTTAATCAAATAAAAATCCTACTATACATCTAAGTTTTCAAAAATATACTTTTATATTTACATGTCAGACTCTACTAGGGTTTGTTGCAAACCCCTATATTTTTATCATCAAGGCTAAATTAATTGAAAACAATATCATCATGTCCTCGAATATCAATATCTACTATGGTTTTGCCACAAACCCTAGATTTCAAAAACCAAAACATGAGTGTCAACAATTTCATATACATATCTAGGATTCATTTCACATTAATAACTACTAGATAAACTCAAGACACAAACATAAAAGAATTCAGGCTAGGGTTTCGATCAAACAAACGAATATATACCTATGGTTTCATTCATAGGATCCCACTATAACTATTACAAGGATTTTTCTTATAAACCCTAATTTACGAAACCCTAACAATCTAGGGTTTTTATTATATAACTTGAACATTAACAAAAAACCCTAAAAGGAGTAGGGTTTTTACCATGACATTATCAAAACCTTCAAAATAATATGGATTTCTACACTCGATCAACAATCCCTAAGTAAACTACGGTTTCATTTATTAACATTTACATACCCTTAGAAATAAGATGTTATGGTTTTACAATGAACCCTAAGAATTAGGGTTTCAAAAGAATGATCAAATGATAGTATAACGAGGGTAGATTCAATCTAATTATTAATCACCCTAACAAGGATATTTAATATTTAAAACCCTAGACATAACGTTTTAAGTAATGTAAAGTGAATTTCGAAAGAGAATGAACATACCTTTTCTATGAAAAGAACCTCATAACAAAACTTGTAGTTTAAGACATACCTTGAATTTTTCTTTAACAAACCTTTAGGACATCAAACCTTGTTGGGATTACTTTGCAACACAACTTCTTCCATGCTTTAGGTTTTTCCTTTGAAGTTTGCTCCATAACCTCTGAGCATTCAACAAACTTTCCTAACAAAGGATAAAATATAATGAACAAGTTATTAGCATACAATACAAACAAATATTGATGCGAGAAGGAAACCAAACATCAAAATATGAAACAAAGAACAAAATACTTATCTTTTGGTAAAATGGTGGAGGTTCCCTCCTAATTCAATCTTTCTGAGGGACACCTACAACTTATCAAAATATTTCAAAAATGTTCTAACACAACATATTAGGCCTACAAACTCTAGAAATCAAAACATAAAGGACAAAAATACAAAACTTAGAATAGAAGACTAAGAAGGATATGCAAGAAAGGAATTAATAGTATAAGTCTTTGACTTCTGATTCTTCATTATTATTCTTCTTAGTTGGAGCTTCATTGGTGATGTTTTCTTGTTACCTATGTCTCTTCTTATTTCTTGGATTTTGACGATATTTATTTTGTAATGACCCATCTTATGACAATTGTAGCATTCAATCTTGGATAGGTCAATTTTATTCTTTGGTCCTTTGCACTTTTTGAAGGCTCCCTTCTTCTTGTGATGAGAAGCATATGCTTTAGAGGTGTTTTCTTCTTCTTCCTCCTTGTTATTTACTAATTATATTATGGCTTCTTCTTGACTACATGCATTCCACATTTGTTTGAATGTTGGAGTATTCTTCCAACTGCTAATTCCTGATGCAAAAGCACTCCAAGTTTTTGGTAGTCCTATAAGAGAAGTAATTACAAGCTCATTTTTTTGGTACAACTTCATCTATTTCTTGGAGTTTATCTCTTATTCTAGATATCCTTACAAAATATGATGATACAATATCATCTCTTTTCATCTTTATTGTCCTTAGTTCATTCTTGAGGATTGCTATTTGACCAATGTTCTTGATAGTGAACAATTTGGAGAGAGCCTCATACATTTCTTGAGTGGAGTCTATGTTGGACATATATGGAATTTGGCTGTCCTTTACTCCATCTACTATTATATTAATGGTCAATATTTTAGTTTCTCTAAACTTATCTTTATATGCTTCATATGTAGGCTTCTTGACTTTTCCTTGAACTAATTCTAACACTGTTTGCTTTGCGAGGATAAGATCTATCCTCTTTTTCCATGCCCTATATTTGGGGGCTCTTTCTAGTTTGTTTTATCCCTTCATTGAGTTTTTCATATTTCTATCTTATACTCCTTATGACCCTTTTCTTGAAACCATTATATCTCTCTTTTCAATAGATCTTCGATTTGCCTTTTTCCTTGTCCACCTTAGCTAGAAAATCAGAAAGGTAGAAAGATTTTCTTATGTTGATAATTACTTGTGATATCTTAGAGTGTTATTAAATTTCTTATGTTCTTATTTTATCTTTGTTTCATCAAGAAATTATCAAAATCAAAACACAAAGATAAAATACACGAGATGTAGGGACTCTGCTAGTGCTAAAACCCATATATAGGGGAAAACCCAATCAAACTTTTCCACTAGAAAATTCAAGTTGAGGTAGACTAAGACCCTATACCCAAAGCCCTTCCTCCTCCACTAAGTTAGAACTTCAATATGATTCAACAACCTTCAATAGTTTCTTCTTGTCCAACAGCTACAACCCAACAACAACCTAGAAATTTTTGCCATAACAACTCTAGAATTTCGGCCCAGCTTCAGAACTACAATTTCGACCTCTCCAACAACTCAACAATTTTGCACATGTGTGTGTGACAGAGAATTTAGAATTCTTGTGCTTGATATGTACCTCCTTCTCCTTCGATAGCCTTTTCCTCATATTCTCTTGAATTTCACACTTTTTCTGGCCCTAGAAGTTGTAGATTGAACTTGATGTGTGAGTGCTCCAAATGAGGTCGAGTTTCTGCCTTTATATAGGAGATTTTGCCCCTCATTTTAGGCCAACTTGGTGGAGGAGGCCTAGAAGACCTAATTTACATAAAAATAAATTTGTTTCTTGACTGATAAGTGCCAAGAAGGGTCTATTACATTATGACGTGGACACAGACACTTGAGATAAATCCTAGAACCCTACAATAGAGGCTTTGACCTATAAGCAATTAGCCCAAGCATGAAACCCGTGCTTTTTAATAAGTCAATTTCTTTTTCTTCATTTTGACAAAAACATTACATCAAGATTCAAATACATGTCACACCTAAAATAAAATTGATCTTACAACCAACAAAGAAAGAGATGTGATGCTTCATGGATGTTTAACATAGACAAAGTTGACGTATGGTATTAAAAAAAAAAATACTAATAAAAAAAGTATTCGACTGTCTCATAGTGGCCAAGGCATCAAAGTGGCCTAGTTGTACGTCGTAAATAGTAATGGAGTTTGACTTTATTTGAATCCATAATCAATCATGGAGTCTAACTTTATTAGTCATGGAGTCTATCTTTGTGCAACCCTATAGGCTTGCACTCACATCCAGGGTCTACACATCAAGTGACATTACATTTAAACAATTTTAGGATTAGTAACGCAATATTAGATTAACATAATATTCAACCAATTTTAGGATTTGTAACACACAGATTCAAACAATTTTAGGATTAGTAACACAACTACAACTGAATTAGTAACATTTTTCTTTACAATAATCTATCTTGTCCATTGCCCACAAGTTTCAAGAAGCACCACCATCATCTATGTCTATCACAGAAGATATCAACAAAGGAAAATGCACAACACTAATATGAGGTTCATATGAGGTTCAAAGCAATCATTGATATCAAAAAAGACATATTCCAAAAATAAAGAAATGAAACGGTGAAGAAAACTAGCTGAGGTGAAAGTATAAATAGATCAGAAAGGGCCAGAGTTGGGAGTTACAAGAACCGGAGTTGGGAGTTACCATAATCGGAGTTGGGAATTAAATATGATATTAGTGCTAGTCCAAAGTCAAATATAACCTAGTATATGAATATTAAATCTTGAAACATCACCAAATTTTAAATCTGGATTTTTTTATTGCATTATTAGTGGTGCTTTACAGCAACACCATTATTTTAAATATGCCATTTTTATTAATATTACAATTAATAGTAAAATTATAAAATAGTAATAATGAAACACAATAATACTATAAAAAAATTCCCCAAAAAAGAAATGAAACAATGAAGAAAACTAGCTAGGTTAAAGTAAAAATAGATCATATAGGGTTGGAGTTGGGAGTTACACTAACCAGAGTTGGGAATTAAATATGTTGTTTGTGCTAATTCAAATTTACATCATATAAAGTCAAAGATGGCCGATACAATCTCTAGTGAGACTTTTTGGAATTTCTCCAAAATCCAAAAGGAATTTATTGAAGGTTTTTGCAGTCTAATTTCTCTAAAATCCTGCATGAATTTATTGAAATCACAAGGTTGATGGGTAACCCCTGCACAATCAAAGTACCACAGGGGTTTTTCAGGGCGCTAAATCCATATACAATAAAAAAAAGTAGTTTAAATAACACAAACCAACATTTCAACTCAATTTTTTCCGCAGGATTTCAGTACATGAAAGTCAAAAAGTCCCACTAAATCAACTCCAATATTAAATCTTGAAACATCACCAAATTTTAAATATGCAATTTTTATTGCCTTAGAAGTGGTGCTTTACGGTCAACAACATTATTTTCAATCTTGCATTTTTATTGTGTTAAAAGTGGTGCTTTACTACTAGCAACATTTGCAATGTTATAGGGTATTTAATACGCCCTTTAAGACACCAGTCACCCATACAAGCATACATACCTATATAACATACATACATGTCCATACATTATAATTATTTATTTTTTAATGCTTTTGAAAAAAAATCCATTTCAAATGGCCAAAACCTTGAAGAGTTGTCCCGAAAATTTTGGTATTTCTAAAATTTTATAGCAAAGCCCTAAAATTATTGTTTGCAACATTACTTGAATATATAGGTCTTTCTTATTTGAATTCTTTTATATTTAGTGTGAGTTTGAAAAATATTTTATATAATGGCTATAAATTGATATTTAAATATTTGAAATATTGAATTTATAGTTATTAAATGTATTTGTAAAAATTCAATATAATTTTTTTTTAATAATTTTGTAGTGTGTAAAATTGTATATATTATTTTAGATATACATTTTAATATAAACATATTAATATTAATAATAAAATAAAAATTAATTTATCTTTATTAATTAAAATTAAAATTAAATATATGTTGGATGTGTTTCAAACTCTCTTGGTTTATGCATTGTGAAACATCTATATGTATAAAGAGTTTTGGAATTTTCTAGTTTATGTGATATTTTCTGAAGATGTGAACATCTAACTACATGATTAGAAATGAGTTTACAAAAAAAAATGTATATGAAATTTTGATTTTGAATAGTATTTGAATGTGTAGTACAAATTTTGAGGAATTGAATGTGATTTTTATTATAATATTTATAAAATATAAAAAGCGATTAAAAAAATTTATTATAATTGTATATTTTATTTTTGAGAGAGGTTAGATTTAACATGATTTGAATTTCTATTCTTATAATTTGACTATAAAGCTTTACAAAATTCTTACAAATTATCTATTTTCTAACAAATACCAGGATTGGATCTCAGAAAAAAACATAAATTGAACATACTTTAAAATAGGATTTAAGATAGAACGAAAATATGGAGAACAATAAGATTCACAGATTAATATGATTGTTACAAATTAAAAGTGGAACTCCATAGCTTGTCTCTATAAACTAGCATGACTGTTATCAATTAAAAGACAAATTATTAAAAAAAGAACTCCATATCTTTAGACTCTCAAATAATTGATATAAGTAAAGAAAATCCGAAAGGAAGTAAGAATGTTTCTTAACTTTTTGATGAAATTATTTGTATATATGTTTAATGGAATACTAGTAAAAATATGAGAAGATGAAAGAATGTCCCAAAACAATAAGTCAAAGTATACATTTTCCACCACAATATGCTTACAAGTAGAGTTTATAATTGTTTTCAAGTTCACCATCATTTGAATCTTTGATGTATTTTTTATATGAAATTTAAAGAGAGGCCATAAAGTTTAGAATATCCTTGATGTATTTTTTATATGAAATTGAAAGAGATACCATAAATTTTAGAATTTCACAGTAATGAATGTGAAATTAATGATTTTTATTCAAGAGTAGAACCAATCCAACCCCATATATGGATAGGTCACCTTGGTTTGGTCCATCCATTAACCCCCATGGGATATCAAAATTAATAGAAGGCATTTCAAGAGTGCTTTGCTTCTTTTTCCTAGGTTTAATTCCATATTCTTTGGTGAGCTTATTAAGAGAGACCATTAACATTGCATCAATCACTCACATCACTAGAAAATACCAGTTTTTTGGGCCACCCAAATAAAATAAACCATGAAACATATAAATGAGCCATGCTTGTGAATTTCACCTTCATGTTTCGAGTGTTGTATATATTCCTCTAGATAATATTTCTTATAGTGTTGAATTTTCTATTTTTATAATTTGACTATAAAGATTTACAAAATTCTTGCAAATTATCTACTTTCTAATGAATGCAAAAATTGGACAAAAAAAGAAAAAAACATAAATTGAATATACTTTAAAATAGGCTTTAAGACAAAACAAAAATTTGGAGAACAATAAGATTCAAGGATTAACATGATTGTTACCAATTAAAAGACAAAATTAAAGTGGAACACCATAGCTTGTCTTTACAAACTAGCATGATTGTTATCAATTAAAAGACAAATTATTAAATAAAGAACTCCAAAGTATCTTATTTGGGTGTTTTGGGCTACACAAATATAATAAAACATGAAACTTGGAAATGAGCCATACTTATGAATTTCACCTTCATATTTCGAGTGTTGTACACACTCTAGAGAATATTTCTTCTAGGTTACCATCCGACTACATAAGGAAAATAAATGAATAAATGAGAAATTAAATCTATGTTAATTTTACAAAGGGCTGCATAAGGACAAGAAATGAATAAATGAGAAATTAAATCTATGTTAATTTTACAAAGGGTATATCTATTGGACATAACCACCCTTTCTTAACATCATTGTCCTATTACATTATTTTATATATAGGTCTTTCTTATTTGAATGTTTTTACATTTAGTGTACCTTTGTCATAACTTATGTTTTATATAATAGACCCACGAAAAAAAAATATTTTATATAATGGTTATAAATTTATACTTAAATATTTGAAATATTGAAAGCTCATTAGGATTCGTTCACTTTTAAAGTTATTAAATGTATTTGTAAAAGGTCAATATAAAATCAATTAAGGTATACATTTATTATGATAAATTTGTGATGTGTAAAATTGTGTCTCTTACTTTAAATAACATTTTTATATTCACAATAAATGTAGACTCTATATTTTAAATGATAAGCACCACCATTTCCAATAAGAAGAAATTCAACTACTAAATTTTCTAACATTAAAAATTATCAAACTTACGAGCCTAATTCCAAAATCTGTTAAACAATTGTTACAAAAAACAAATTTGCAATACTTGTCTAATTCTTCATTATTGGGCATGGCACAACTTGGTCCAAATTTTGGGTAAAAGACCTCGCGAAACAAGGAGTGAGCCACATAGAGATGGCGAAGAAATATTCTTCGTGCAGACTTTTAGGGCCTTAGGGATGGGATAGAGCCCTTATTTTGTAATGAGTATTGGGTAGTAGTCCTTGACTTTATGGATCCATGGTATGTGGAGCATGGTTTTTGTATAGAAGAATTGTATAAAAGGATATGTAATACTTTGTAATCGGGGAATTAGAGGATCTGAATGATAGAAGCATAAGTGAATCTATGTTTTTGCATATATAGTCTATAGTTTTGAGAAGGCTCTAGAGATGAGTGTGCAAAGACCTTGAAGCGTCTATAGCTGAGTGCACACATTGCCTGCAACTGAGTGCGCAGGTCAGAGAAGTGAATGTAATTGAAAGATCTGTTTAATAAAGAGGAAGTTTTGTGAAGTATTGAACCTCTGTACTTGTTATTTGTCTATTGTTCTATATCTGGTCATGTGTGCTTTTTACTGAATTATGAAAGAACTATAAGATATATTGTTATGTGTTTTTTATATTAATAATCTGTGCAAAGTTATTATGCATGCAAATTTATAAGATTGGTATATAATAGAAGTAATTGCATGACACCACTTTGCAGATATCCCTTTAGTTGTGGAAGCCTGGTTCTGCAACCTCCCATAATTGTTTCGGGTGAGACTGTGATCTATTTGCAGGTCGTTGCCGAAAGGGCCATCAAAGAAAGAACTCCAAGAGTGGGTTGAATAGAATGAAAGGGAATTTGCAAGAAAAGAGAACAAAAATTCGAGATTATCGATTGAATATTGGTTGTAAAGATGTATTTTCGAAGAAAAATATGAGTTTTTCTTGGTTCGTTCCACATTGAATTGCTTGAGTGGATATCTAGGTTGGATGAGTGTAATGATTGCTTATAAGGCGATGAACCTAAGGAGTGGAATCCTGATTTGATACAATGACTCAAGAGGATCGATAATAGTATCTCAAGGGCTGTTGATTTTTGGATCATTGTTTAGCAACTACAACCACCGTCCAAAATTTTGGCTCGCATGCAAATTTTGGAGCCTACCTTGGATCCTACGATCAATCGTCCTTAGTCACTTGTTGGTAAGATGATGATCTCAAGCTTCCCATCCTTGATCTTAAGAGTTCTTCATGTTATCATATTTATGCAGCATGTGTCATATTTGGGCATAAGGATTATTGTTTGTCATGTAGAGGGAATGTTGTTTTTCTTCAAGGGAAAGTATGCACGAATGAGTTGTTATAATCACATAGACATGTTTCACACTCACTTCATACACTATTGTCACGAAGGTTGTTGCATCAAGAAGAGTATGTTTTATACATTCTGGATGGTCTATGTTGTATCACTAAGTGTTTGTGTGTGATCACAGTCACTTCCTATCCTTGTTTACATCTGTGTCACTGATCTCACACTTCTCCATTTCCTGAGCAACCTAGCCTCATCTAGCTTTCGGGAACTATGCACTTTTCTTATGTAACCCTTAAGATTTCTCCCTTGCTTGTTGGAAATGCACAAAATGCAAAGACTCCAACCTCTCTTGGCATCCAAAATTACGCAGTGATTTACTCTAGTGCCTTTCCCCCAGCCAGAACCTTTTGTCTTCAGAAATTGCATAGTATTGTCCCTCAGCTACTCAGTCTTCCTTGTAAATTGAAACTGCACAGATGTGTCCTTCCAGAACCCATCCCATAGCAGTGCCTTGCATCTAGAAACTGCACAATGTTGTCTGAGCTTCCCTATCTGTCTTTCATTCAGAAACCACGCAAATGGGCCTCCTAGGGCTTCATCCCGGCTGCAATCGCTACCTGCTAAAACTGCGTTGATCTATCTCTTAGTGACTACAGGAAAAGGTGACATGCTGAGATCACTCCCAAAGAGTTAAGGAGAAGGACCAAGAGACCAAGTGATGGAAAAATATTAGGACCACATGCAAACTTTTTCAAATGCATAATCATCTCGAGGGTAAGTATGGTAAGTAAAGAACACCTTTCGAAGCACACCTCTTAGTTGAGTTTGCAGGACTGCTTATCATTGCCATATCATCCTATCTTCAGTAACATGCATGGGTGAAAACACAAAAAGTCATTTCATGTGTTTCCTCTACATGTCTTGCTTCCTTTTCAATTGTTTAACAAACTATCATCTTCAACATGTTGATTGCTATGTCATGCTTGCGATCTTGTTCTAGTGATGTTGAAGGTTTGTCTTTGTGTGTATGTGTTGTGTTCACTATGTAAACATCTATCTCACTCACAAACAAAGTTGTAAACAATGTCGTGCAAGTTTCGTCACGATCATTCGATGATCTATCTCAAGTGTCACATTTTTCACTCTCAACCTATAGACAGTCACACTGAGACATGTTATCTTGTTGGTTTGAGGTGTCTTGTCGTTGAGTCATGTTGAGTTTGAGTTTGCAAGGTCATGTATACAAGAGTTCACTCACTCACACACTTAGCCATTTTTCTGAAAATATGTTGACCGAACGACCCTCCATTAGCCAAACTTTCACTTAGCTGCACTACATAGTCTCAACCCTCAGTGACCAATCACTGTTGCCTAGAACTACGAAGAGCTTGAGGCTACCCTCTAAGCAGTCTTTACTGCACATTTCTGGAATCAACCCGTCTGGCTGTCTCCTAGAACAACACATAAGTTTCCCAAGAATCCATATCAGTTTGCGCTGCCCGTAAGCCTATCCATCAAGCCTCCCACTGGTCAACTAGAGAATTTGACTTGAGAAGTGACCCAAGTCTACACTCATCTCCAAAACTGCGCAGAAGATGTCTATCTTGCCTGATTACACTGCTTGAAGAAACTACACAGACATGAGGGACAAGCACTCGTTGCTTGTCACTGCACTGTCCTGGGAAATTGTGCATTCTTTCTAGGCAGTACCCCTGCTGGCTTGCTCTCCATTCCTCTCGAAAAATGAATAGTTTTAATTGATAGTCCACCTGTTGCCCGACACCCCGCTCAGCCCAAAAACTATGCAGTCATGTCTTGGTTGATTGCCTACCAAAACTGTGCAGTTCTGACCAACAAGCTCTCGCAGCCTGATCCCGGACTCCTCTGGAAAAATGCAAAATTTTCATTGCCAATGCCCCCTGCTGCCCATGCTGCCTTCCCCAGAAAAACTACGCAATTCTTCCTCCTAGCTGGGCCATCTCTCGCAGATGTCACTGCTGTCTCAGACCGCTCAACCTAGCCTCCTAGTGACCTCTACGTAGTTTTCCCCAATAGTGTCTTCGAGCCTCGCATCCCAGCCTGACATGTGCTATGCACTATTTCAGATCCTTGTCCTCTCTCTGTGACCTACACCCAGAAACGAAAGACAATGCATAATGGTAGACTAGGATATTTATGGATTTGATGTCGTCTCATCATGAGTGATTGCAGTGATAGGTACATGGATGAGACATGGGGCGATGATGAATGGGATGAATAAGGAGCACATGCTAGAAGACTTGCTCGCGGTTGGATGAACACACGAAGCATACCAAGTAGCAAGCGAAGGAGACACATGCACATGCATGAACCATCAAGCGAACACCAAGACCAGGGAAGACTCCGCGCACTTTGCCATGCAGAGGTGAAGCTATGATACACCATGAGCACACTCATCCCTAAGCAACACAACATCTCGACACAAACATCATAGCCATCATGTGCATACTAGCAGTGTCATGTCAAGTTGTGTCATGAGTTGCCTCAACCACATCACTAATTTGGGTTATACTTTTTTAATCAATGTAATGTAACGTGGAAGTCCAAGAGACCCACGTACGATGTTAAAGAGTCATGTAAATTGAACAGTCATGAGGGAAGTCGAAGAGTCACAAGGGTCAAGTTCACCCTTGGCTATATATACCCCTCATTTGTACATGCACAAGAATTTTCACCTTGGCTCCTCCCACATAGCCTTGAGAGTCTGTAATCTTTTCTTTGAGGAGTGAGCAATGGCTCGAACGCTCCACTACTGGGATTAGTGATGTATGGTGTACGAATGTGTCTTAGAACTTTCGCTTAACTCAGAATCCTGTCATAGGCCAGTACATTTTCACACATGTAATGTATTCATTTGTAATACTATTCTTTGGACGATTGTAATGCATGTTGCTTTAAATTGTACTAAGATAGTTGAACTATTTTGGTTGTTTTAGTCCATACGCTATTGGAAATGTGTTGTATCAGTTGTTATTGCTACCTCACCCGTGTGGACTACTCCGCTAGACACTATACAGACTCATTCTTGTAAAATTTGTTATAACGACAGTCACACTCGTGTGGGCTACACCGTTGGGTGTTGTACATGCTATCTGTTCACCTTTGTGTATGTGACTGTCGCATGCATGTAGACTACTCTGGTGGAAGCTGCACAGATCTTGTTGTGTGGTGTGCCTTAACCTGAGTTGGGAATACTCCCTTTCGACTTGAGACTCACTCTCACCTTCCCCTTTTGCAGTTAAAGAACTTTGACACAAGTTACACTAAGCACTCACCAGGCACACAAACCTCGTTGTTTGAAGACTAAGTATACCACTCTCATGTGTTGACAAGCAAGAGCTAAGGCATATATTTAAGATAATGGTAACTGGGCCATCGTACCGGATGGGACTCCTACACCAAACGATGTGATTTCTAGTTGGGACTTCATATCGGGGAACTCCCATGAATGTTGGCAAGTCCAACACCGTCAACAAATCGATAGAATTTTGGGAGGATTCATCACTGAGTTCGCAATCGACGAGGTCATATCCTATAGCGAAGCTGAACGAAGATTCTTCGAAGGACCACGAGGTAAGTTCTTGAATTATATGAAGCTTTGGATTAAGATGTTATTGTGTGAAAAGGGGATTCTGCGGATGCAATCAGATTAATGTTTTGGCAAAGAAGAAATAAGCTGGAAATAGGAGCTATGCAAAGTGGAAAATGATAAAGAATAGATTCGAAGAATTTTGTTGAGACTGGTTATAGCCCTCTGTTAGGATTTGAGAGCGAAGAAGAAAGAAGTAACCCTACAAACCCCACCCACCATAAAGGTGTGTCAAAGTAAATAGCTGAGCATAATCAGGGCGTCTTTGGGATCCCTCATCCATCTACCCCCCTCACACCCCATCCCCATCCTCATACTTCACCTCCACCCCCACCTCCACCTCCACCTCCACCTTTGCCTCCACCTAGCCCATTGAGAAGAAGAAGAAGAATGCATGATGACATTAAGCTACCTGCCTTTAGGGGATTGGGATCAGAAGACCCTGACCAGTTCTGGTTCATAGCTGATGTTGTATGGATAATGAGACAAGTTAATAATGATGATGTGAAGAGGGAGCAACTCACAATGTCACTGCGAGAAAGAGCACTAACATGGTATGTGAAACACTCCACAAGTAACCCAAATTATACAATTAATGAGATCAAGCAAGAATTGGTCACAGAGTTTAAGAAGCCAAAATCATAGTCATAGTGTATTACAGAGCTCAAGGAAATCAAACAAACAGTGACTGAGTTTGTGTGGGAATTGGATTAGAGATTCAAGGTGTTGATGGATCAAGTGAGCTTTGATATACCCCCACAACAACATAAAGAATGGTTTATGGCCACGTTGTTATGAAAAAAATTGTGAAATTTATGACTTAATGATGGAGCGCACTGCTGATAGTTATAGACTACAAGCTTAAGGAAGAACATGAAGAGCAAGCCCAACACGGTGGTCAAGGAGGATTACAAGGATGAGGAGGACGAACTGGTCAAGCTCATGGCCATATTATCTGTTACAACTGTGGACAGGTTGGACACTTTGCGAGAGATTGTCAAAGCTTGATGACAACCTATAATTACTATAAGACTTTTGATCATGTCATAGAAGGATGCCCCATCCTCATTGTGAAGATGCAGGAAAAAAGAAACAAAAACCTGCAATGAATGTTTAGATGATGATCATTGAGCCAAGAGAAGATCAACCACGCGTTGACATTATAACAAGGAGTGGAACTACGATCGGGAATGATAAGGTTGCTAGGAAGAAGGAAGTTGAAGACACATGGGTGAGGAAGACTGCTGAAAAAGCACTTGCATTTGATGTCCTGAAGGAAAATAAAGTATTCATGGAGGCGAGGCAAAGTTTTATGGATGATGGGACCTCGACCTCTACTACGGAACCAGCTCAAAAAGACAACTGCAAGATAGTAACCGTTGTGATACAAGAGGTGGATATGAATATCTTGAAGTCCTTTCTATAGATCTGTATAAATCTATTAAGGAATCAAAAGGTCGTAGAGGGATTACATGAGTTTATAGATTCTTGTGCTTCTAAGGAAGTACCAATTAATAATCTGCATAGGCACAAGAAGAGAAGGGGAAAAGAAATGAGGCTTACAATGTAGATTGGAGAATATGATATGGACCAGGTAATCTTGGACTTGGGGTTTGATGCCAATGTATTGCCAACATAGACTTGGGAATTGATGGGGAAGAAAAAGCTGCAATTGTCTACTATTTATTTGAAGATTAAAAATCAACAAAAAATCTTACCCCTAGGACGGTTGTCTAATGTGAGAGTGGACATTGACGAAGTGCGCATTACCACTATATTTGAAGTAATTGAGATTGTAGATGATAGTAATCCTTACCCCACGTTGCTCGGATTGGATTGGGAATTTTCCAATATGGCTGTCATTAATCTAAAGAAAAGGAAGATGATATTCGAAAGCAATAATATGAGAGTTATTGTTCCATAGGATCTATCAGAAGATGCGAGGTATACAGAGCCTGCTGTTGGCTTAGTGGGGCCTGACCTAGGTTCAGAAGTGATTTAGCCAAGAAAATACCGGTACTACTAGCCCTTTCGGCAATAGTCCGCGGAGTGTGGACTGAGGTATCACCCGAAGTAGTATGGGAGGGTGCTAGAACTAGGTTTCTGCACCCTGGGGATCTCTGATATGAGGTGATTTGTACGCTGCCCAACCTTCACACTTACCATGCTACGTGCAACTGTGGGCACCCCGCGTCCTGTGATACTATCTTCACGCAGTTCTAACTGCAACACAACCCATGTTATTTATCCAAGTCTTCCTTAATTAGGTTTTGTTAGCTGATTAATTAGATTCTTTTCATGTATAAGCATCCATACAAGTATATATCAATTTGTGCATAGTAAATAAATAAAGTAAAAGTAATTCACAACATCAAAGTACAGATTCAAGAATAGATGCATAGAGTAAACTTCTCTTTATTATCTTTCAATCCCATTATAGACCCGGCTCCGCCATGTGCACTCAGCTACAGGGGTCCGCGGACTCAACTGCGGACTCTATTAGGCCTCTGCGCACTCAGCTACAGAGCCTCTACCTACTACTATGACCCAGTACACTTCAAATCCAACCTTAACCTCGAACCGTGCATTCGCTATTCTATCTATTCTTACTTCTTTACCTTTACACTTAGAGCTTCACTCTATTTATACAATCCCATGGTCCGCGAAACATGGGTAGGCCGACACAACTTTACATTAAATTACAATATTTTAGGGTGGATAGCCCTATGACTCATCCTAGACCTCACGCTCTGCGCTCGTAATTCACAGCGTCTTACAATATTATTGACCAAAACTTGGGCTTTGAGCCCCAAAACATGCTGCAGGGATCCCATGCCCAATAGCCCCCTAACACAATCATCGTGACTCATCCTGAGTCACTCTGCTGGTGCGGTAATCTTGGCAAAGAGCCCTTCGAACTGTGCCTGTGCTACGCGAAGGTCCGCAGTGCACTGTTCCGCCTTCTGCTGAATCTGCTCCATTCCTGCTTTTGAATCATGTGCGTCTGACTCATGTCTCATTTTTGGTACCGACTTTTGGTGCTTGTGTTTATAGTCCCACGCCCTTGTCCGGCTCCTCGAGTCGCGAAGACTGTGCTTTGGTTAGTTAGTCAGATAGCTGGAACACTTGTGTAGGGCTTCAGGTGATTTCCATTTACTTTTCCTGGGAAAGGTTCTCCATTAAGTTTGACTAACTGGACCGTGCCTTTGTCCGTGACTTCTTTTACCACATATGGTCCCAATCAGTGTATTCTAATCTTTCCAAGAAATTTTTGAAACTTGCTATCATACAATAGCACTAAGTCGTTTACATTGAAGGTGTGCAACTTGATATGGTGGTTGTGCTAGGCTTTTCACGCTACTTTTGTACTTGCTGGTGAAATCCGACCATAAATCGTTCTTCCTTGAGTTCTTCTAATTGCGTCGGCATTTCTTCTAGAGCTTCGTGGTCCATCATGCCTGTGAGCGCTGCTATTTGCAGACTAGGTACGATGTATTCCATTTGCATGACTGCTTCCATACCATAGACCAACTGGAATGGTGTCTGTCTCGTCAATTTCTTGCACGTTGTCTTGTACGCCCATAACACAATGGGTATGTGCAGGTCCCAATTGTCTCGCTGTACATTACGTACTTTGGTTAGTGCGGTCTCCATTATTTTATTGAATTCTTCTACTATTCCATTAGCCTATGGGTGGTATGGTGTACTTTTATAGTGATAAACCTAGAACTCTTCTGTAAGCACGCTAATGGTTTTGTTAGAAACCTAATCCTCAATGGGTTAGTGTGGAAGTAGAATAGACAAAAGGAAGCCCAAGAGACCTTGGGATATGGAACCCAATGGTCAAACCATGTACTATAAATGTATATCAGTTGTTAATAAAATTTGTATTCTCATGTTTCATCCTTCAGATTCTCTTGCTGCCCATGTGTGTTTAACATGGTATCAGAGTAGGCGTATTCCTACCTTGCATAATTTCTTTGAGCCATTTGTTTTATGGTCTTTACGAGAAGGTCTTATTTTTAGTATTCCTGCCTTTGTAAATCCATTTTCTAGGCTGTCAGAACTATCTATATTCTACCTAGTTGCCTGACGCCTATTGTGGCAGTGTCATATATGCATTTTTCTGTCAAGACTGTGCCTTCTGTCTAGACTGCGCTCTCTGTCATATGCATTTTTAAGTAAATGATGAACGCTGTGGTAGGAACGCTGGTGTTCTTAAAGGTGGACGATGAAACGACTGAGCTTTATTTTTTAAGACCATGAATGTTGCAGATTTCGTAAGGCATCTCCAACGAAAAATTGAAGGTTATGTTTTTCTACAGCTCTATGGTTTATTTCTTGCGTGTTTAATAACATTATCTCTTCTCCATGTATCGAATAATCTCCTGGTATGTGTGTTGAAGTTGAAATACGTTGATAATATCCCAGTATGTGTTCAAGTTTGTGCTGGCCCATCATTTACGTGTAACTGGTCCCGGGCTATCAATAATGCTAGGCACACAACACACATAAATAGATGAATTATTGGAGAAGAAGACAAGATTGATATTGATGCAGCTCATACTAACATATGAGTATTCCCATTGCGGTTACTCTGGGTCCTGCAGAGGAAACAAAAGTAGGAACAGCTAAACCCTATTAGGATTTCATCTACCTTGGCGATGAAAATTGAATGAGGAATAGGGATTGATCCCTTGAATACTTGCCTCATAGTAAAACCACTTCCTCTCCAGTAATGGTTTCCACAAGGAACGTTGACTTCACCCTGAGATTGGAGGCTAAGGCATAGTTATTAGCCGCTCTGGCGCCTGACGGAACAAAATATGCACCGTTCAGCATTAGGTCCCCTACCGATCTCTAGCTCCACTGATTCCATTCTTCGATGCCTGCATATAGCCGTTTAGTTACCTACAATTCATCCAGGGTTTTAGTTTCTTTCTAAAGACAAACATGAAATTTGAAATTATTGATAAAGTATGCTATGATTTTGGTCCAATTCAAGAAGAGGGAACCGAGCTCTACACCTCCTTAGCATTGGCGTTATCAGGTGCTATGAATCTGTTACCTCCACTATTAATTGTTGGGTTTGCGCTCCCACCGATTGCATACATTTCCCAGTGCATGTACTGGTAGTTCTTTCTCGTGGTATTACGATTTTGAGTATTACGTTTTTTAATGTGTAATGATATTTGAATTTGTTGTTGAATGTGCTACCAATTTCCTGGGTCGAATCTCTGCATTAAAGGGATGAATATATCTCTATTGGAAGGCCAAAGACACTACATGTGCGTATGTATCAAATTAATTATGTTTGGGTGCATGTTGGAGTCATTATAGACTATGTGGGAGTTGAAGACTTTTGCCCGTGCATACATCTCTTTCTCTGAGTAACGTGTTGGTCATTTTTTAGTGGAGGGCCATCTTGGGTGGTCCCATTTATCACCAGAAACTAATTGGACATATGCTTAAAATTGGAGCCTTAACTGTCAGCATTTTACTTGGGCATTACATTCCAGAATTTCCAAATCAGAGCATCACTTATCTCTACTACCCAGGCTCTATGTTATTCTTCTTGTTGTGAATTATTTCATGTATAAGAAATAAATGATATATGTTGTTCAAAAAAAAAAATTGTGTTCAAAAAATATAATGTTGAATTTAAGACTATGCCACTTCAAGAATATCATATCACTAAAGTTAAAATACCTTTGTGGCTTGTGGCCTTGAAAGTCTCTGATGTCTAGCAGACTTGAATGTCTTCATTTATGAAATGTGCGGAGTTTGTTGAGACCTAGATTTTTATAGTGGAGGTTTCAAAAGATCTATATATATACTTGTTACAATTCCTAACAAAATGAAGCCGACCTTGGTTGGGGCCAACTTTACTATCATTTAAGCAGCAATCAAAAATTGACTCATTATAGTCACAGTATAGAGAAGAATATTGTATGGAAGTTGGTCAAATCAAAATGCTCTTGAAACTAACAACATATGTTTTGTAGTAGTTTTAGTTTTCGAAGATTTAATTCCCTTCTCCTTCAATAAGACAAGAGGACTGAGGACAGAGTGGTGAAGGTTTTGTTTGGTGGCTATAATAATCTTGTGTATTGATGCCATGAAAAGGCAAGGGTTTCTCAAGAATAGAAATGCCACATATATATTGATGATGTCTAGTTACAGTAATTAAGGAATAATCAGGTTGTATTGGCACAGTAAGCAAGATTTCATAGTTGCATTTCCTTGTCATTGTGTTCATAGTAAGCAAGGTTTCAAGGTTTCACAGTTGCATTTCCTTGTCACTATGTTCTTGTAGCAGTACACTATAACTCTGTAGATGGAATAATCACTTCACCTTTGATACAATGTTTTAGCATTCAAGTGCAGTGATATCAAATACTCATATATTGTACTGATCATTATCAAACACACAATTTCAGTGATATCATCATAGCATCAAATTTAAGGTCTTCAATAGTAACGTAACTTCATCATCTTATTTTTATATGGATTGTAACTGGTGCTTGCTAGTTGAACACTGATGATTTTCTATGCATTTATAAAGGATATTACTATGTATTCTGAGTGGGTATTACTTTTCTGCATTGAGTAGTAGTTGTGATCAGTTTTTAAGGTGTAAATATGACATTGAAGAAAAAATGGCCAGAACCAATGAAGTATTAGAGTTCCTCAAAACTCTGATATTGTCTACTAATCATGATACATTAAAAGTAAACAAAGTTTATCTCACAAACATTCAAGTCTGTCTACAAAATGCACAAGAGAAAATTGATTTTTTGCAGATCAAATCTCAACTATAGCAAGAAGAATTAAAATAGAGGAGTCATTCTGAACATGTTTCTGTTCAGAACATTGAGACTGCAACCCATCAGAAGCAATTCAATAATGTTACAGTTGGTTCAGATTTAGTACTCAATAAAGCAGCAGTTGTACATGTAGATGCAAAAACTTAGTCTGCACTTCCCAAGCCCATCATCAGACCTTGGGAACAACTTGTCGACAACAAGCACAGAACTAGTCTTGGATATGACAAGGACTTGTCCTTTCATATTCCAGACTACTCCAAACCAATCCAATTTCAAAGTGCTAGATTCATTCATAACAGTTCACCTACTCCTCATGACAGTTCACCTCTAGATGTTCCAGATTCTGCCCCTCTTCCACAGCAATAGCAACAACAACAAATTGTGAAATGCCAACACTGTGACCGAGTTGGGCATGTGTAATATCACTATTTTGATCTTCATCCATGTAAGAAGTGTTATAAAACCAACCATTCTTCACACAAATTCTTCAAAAACAAACGTCCTACAAGAACAACGATTCATCTTGGATGGATCACTTCTTGGCAATGGGCATCAATAGCCAAGAAGATATTCCAATCACATGTCAGTTTTTGTTCTAGAGTATTGAACAGTCTTCTAGTTAGGTTTTCTCCATCATCTCACCTTGCATATGACATCGGGGGAAATGATGGTCATCTACAAGCTTCAAAGTCACATCAAGCGAGCTTGAGCCACAACCTGCCACACCAGTTTTAAAGTTGTAGCCAGAGATAAAGATGCCCCTGAGCATGCCTTCAGTTGGTAATCTGGGACACTTCCTCTAGCAGAAGACTTCAACTTCTTGCCAGTTTTAGAAGAATTCCAGGAACAAATTGAGTACACTTCCTCTAGCAGAAGACTTCATCTTCTTTCCAGTTTTGGAAGAGTTCCAGGAATTGCATTAAGCATTCCAGAGTTGTTGGTCATCGTTAAACCATCACAGGTTGAGACTTCCCTTTTCAGGTTGAAGTTCTCCCTTTTATGTAGGGTGAAACCTCCCTCTCATGGTTGAAGTTTTCCCTCTTCAAAAAAATAAGAGCACTTCCTCTAGTATAAGACTTCAGATTCTTGCTATTTTTGGAAGAATTTTCGGAACTGCACTAAGCGTTCTAGTGTTGGTGGTCATCCTTGAACCACCACCCTTTATACCAACATTTCAGAGAGCACATTTAGCCTAGTGCTATGATGCATTTTTGCACATTTTGTATTGCAGCTCTCTTCTTGGACTCATACATAACCCTTCAGATTAAGGGGGGGAATGTTGGACACCTAATCCTCAATGGGTTACTGTGGAAGTGGAATAGACAAAAGGAAGTCCAAGAGACCTTGGGATGTGGAACCCAACGGTCAAACCATATACTATAAATGTATATCAGTTGTTAATAAAAATCGTATTATCATACTTCATCCTTTAGATTCTCTTGTTGCACATGTGTGTTTAATAGGTTTCATTCAAGAAATGTGTTCCGCGATCGCTCACTGAGATTTTTAGGTAGAAAAAACATGTCAAAATGTTTTCAAACAAAAACTTTGCAGTCATGGCAGCCATGCAGTCCTTGACCAGTTGTGCTTTCGCCCATCGTGTCAGGTACTCCGTCACGGTGATGATGTAGTGTGCACCCATCTTTCCTTGAGGTTTGATTGGGCCCACAAAGT
Organism: Pinus taeda; assembly: GCA_000404065.3. Lineage (NCBI taxonomy): Eukaryota > Viridiplantae > Streptophyta > Pinopsida > Pinales > Pinaceae > Pinus > Pinus taeda. Next base: position 73,599 of record APFE030378411.1, on the reverse strand, counting down.
CAATTTCCCATTTTTCAAATGGTTGCAGTGTCATTTGGGGATTTTGTGGCATCTCATCCCTTCGTGATGGTTTTCCCGTCCTTTGACATATATCACAAGCCTTACAATGTGATTTCGACTCCTGGCGCAAGGTTGACCACCATAAACCTGCACGAAGAATCTTTTGTTCACTCGCGTGTTCTGCATAGTGTCTTTCTGCAACACCTCCATGTTCTTCCGCGAGGATCTAACTGCGTTCAAATTCAGGTACGTATCTTCACAATATCTCATCATTGCCCATCTTGTAGAGGTGCCTCGCAATGACAAAAAATTCTGCTGCGCGCACCACCAATTCCTTCTTTTGTTGGATTGAGTACTCCTTCGGTGCAGTCCCTGTTGTTAGAAAATGGATTATATCTTCGAAGTATCTGTCCGTGACACGTATTGCAAAGAGCTATGCATCAAGTAGTCCCTCCTCCAAATTTGTTGGTTCCTCACCCGTATCAATTCTTGACAAGTGGTCTAGTCCTGCGTTTAAGCGTTTTAGCTTAACTATGACCTCAATATCATATTCCTGAAATAGTAACAACCATCTGCATATGCACCCCCTCGACATAGGCTTGTTCACCAAGTATTTCAACACGGAATGGTCGGTATACATCTTGAAATGTCTGCCAAGTAAATAGTGTCGATATTTATGGATTGCATACACAATTTCCAACCCCTCGCGTTCGGTCGTAAAGTAGTTCTTTTCTTCTTTGGAAAATGTTCGACTCGTAAATGCGATCGGGTGATCCACACCCTCCGCGCCCTCCTGTGTGAGTACGACTCCTAACACGATACACGACGTATCAACATGTACATGAAATTCCACGTCCCATTTCGGGAAGACCAAAATTGGCGTGGAGGCTAGTTTTCCCTTTAGGAAATCCAAATTTTTCATGCAATCATCATTACAACAATATGTCACATCTTTTTTCAATATCTTTTCAATCGGCGCAGTTATTTGGGCATAACTCTTGATAAACTTCCTATAGTAGCCAGTGTGCCCCAAAGTAGCGCGTAATTGTTTGACATTGTGCGGTCCTTCCAGATTTAGAATCATAGAAATCTTCGTAGGGTCCATCATCAGGCCTTGTTTGTAGACCACATTGCCTAGCAGGTTTCCAAAGGGAAGGAGGAAGGTGCACTTTTTAAGGTTCAATGCAATCTAGTGTCGGGGGCAAGTATCTAGCATCAAACGTAAACTTGCTACATGGTGCTTAGCTAATCCATAGACAGTCCAATCATCCAGATAGACCTCCAAGAACTTGTGGATGTATTCTTTGAACATTGCCACCACTATGCATGAAAATATTTCTGGCACGTTCTTCAGTCCAAAGGGCATAATGGTGTACTGAAAGCAGACCCATTCTGTTGCGAAGGTTGTTTTTCTCCTATCTTCTGGTGCGATCTTAATCTGATGGTACCCTGAGAAGCCATCTGTAAATGAGTAAGCTTCTTGACCACCAACATTTTCCAATACTTTATTTGTGAATGGTGTCGGGAATGGATCATGAACACAGGCGTTGTTGAGCTTCCTAAGGTCCATGCATATTCTTATTTCGCCTTTCTATTTTTTCTCCTGCACTACCATAGGACTCACCCGGTTAGATTCTTCCAGTAGTTCAATAATTCTGGCTCTGATCATTTTGTCTAATTCGCCATGGACCTTTTATTTATACTTTGGGTTCAAGCAGTAAGGTCGGTGCTTAACTGGCTTCATGTATGGTTTTAGAGTGATCTTCATCATCCCTAAGTTGCCAATGATCCCTTTTATGTTCGTGATTTTGGCTGGGAACAAGTCTTGGTATTCGCAAAGTAACGCAACGACCTTATCTACTTTAGGATCATCCTAATAGTCCCCAAGTGTTTCATACTTCGGCTCTGCTTCTATGCTAATGTTTACCTGCTTTGTTTTTAGTAGTGCGGTGATGTCGGGATCCTCAATTGATGGTCCTCAAACCTCGTGACAGCCTTCGGTTTCTAGAATATTAATATTTCTGGCATCGTCATCATCCTCCTCCACCTATATGTTATAACACTCCAGTGCGCTACTTAACTGTACCTTCCATTCAACCTGAAGTACTTCCATTGGCTACTGTGGTATTTTAAAGATAGTGGATTTCACTGCTTGTAGCACATCATCCACAGTATTTGACCAACGATCTTCAACTGTGAATTTTAACAAGAATCCCTCGCACAAGACATCCCATTTTCTCGTATCATGTCAGAGTTCTGTCTCAGTATACCTGTTCATGGGTATGACATCCAGGGTATGGTAGAATAAGTGTACCCATTCAGCCTGTGGTTCTTCCCCATAGACCTTGGTCCATTTCACAAGGTGCGTGCATGGGTCATCTTGTCCATCGTATTTTGCTTCCAACTGTAGTTATGGTTTCCCAAATCATAGGCACATCATCCTTTTGCATCCGCACTAGTCCTCGAAATTTCCTTGATGTATACCCCACCATCGTGCGGGTGTTTCATGTAGTACCCACTTCAACGCATCGAACCGTTGTTGTTCTAGTAGTGCGCTTTGAAATTTGCTCAGGAATTCATCCTCCGCTGTCAATCCATGATATGGCGGTATCTCTCTTGCCTCTGTTGTCATGCAACACAGTGATCTAACCATCATGTTACAATTCAGTGTCGTCACTTCATGCAACTGATTCTTCCATCACTCTACTTCTTCATCTAAATCTGAAGTGCAGGAGCTTTCACGCTCCCACAAGATCCTCCCATATGTAGTCGGATTCACCCAATCTTGGTCTCGTACAGTTATCTTGTAAATACAATCAAGATCATTATCGATATCATCGTCATGCACTGGTTTAGTGTAGCGCGCTCCTTCTGCTGGGTCCAGTGGGATTACTACGCGTAGTGACTTTTTCTCGATGATCATTTTGCACTTCTTCAGGTTGACAACTTTCTTCATATCAATGGTCCAGTCTATTCCTAACAATGTGGGATATGGATTGTTGTCATCGCCAATCTCTATTACTTCAAAATCCACCTGCGCGCTCGTGCCTTCAATATCAACTGTTACCCCTTGCAACCTCCCCATGGGAAAAATCTTCTACTGGTTCGCCATTCGTAATTGAATAGGGGACCATTGTAACGTAGGCCTACCCAAGCATTCACATGTTTTCTTCGGTAATACATTAGCATCCAAACCGAGATCTAGGATTACCTGATCCATTTCATATTCACTAATTTGTGCAATGAACCTCATTTCCCTTCCAGTGCGCAATTCATGCTTCCCCAATTTCCAGACTACATGCGGTTCTCCTGATCCTGCACAATTCGTGATCAGTTCCAATAGTCCTTTAATTGCCTTTTTGTCGCGTAGCAGTTTCATCCATGTCTCCAGAAAGGTAGTGAGCATAGAAGGATCCATTCCTAGCTCTGGTTGATCCTTACTACCCAAAGTGGAGGCCTCCACGAAGCTCTTCTTAGCTTCCATGAGTGTCTCCTTTGCACATGCTAAGTCAAACTCGGGTTCCTTCGCAGGAGTCTTATGAACCCATGTACTTTCCTTTGGTTGCTTCCTCATATCCTCTCCTGTGGCCGTACCACTTCTGAGCATCATGTTTACGTTTGGGTCCTCTTCGAGTGGTTCAGACCTCATCATTTGTATATTCTGAGTCGGAGGAGGCTAGAATACCCCTTTTTCGTGCATCCTTGTGATCAACGTAGGATAGTCTATTGTTTCATGATCAAACTGAGCACAATATGTATAGGATATCCTCGTCGTGTTGGTACAGTCATGGGCATAGTGCCCTGGTCCTCCGCAATTGTAACAAATTAATTGTCTGTGGCCCCTTCCTGGTCCCATTCCACCTCATCCTCGACCTCACCCATAAAATCTAGCACGCGTCATCCCCGCATCTGGGTCAAGGGCTCGCGTTTTAGTCTGCATCCAATAGGCAGGGGTCTGATCCATCATTAGCTCGTAACTGCGGCAAGTGCACTCATCATGGCCTATTGACCTACAGAAATTACAAAACAATTACTGGGGTATCTGGGTATAATTCTACAACAATTGACAATTATCCGTCGTGTGTTTCCCTCCTATCTGACAGATCTCACGCCATAAAGTGGGTGTTGCACTCGGCCCTGCTTATGCCTCTGGCCTCAACAACATTGGCCCTCCTCCTACCAATTAGTTCACGAACACTGGACATTGATCCTTGTCATGTCCCTAGCCTTTGCATTTTATGCACCATACTTCCTCGTGCACCTCTGGCCGTGGTGTCCTATCCTACTTCAAACTTTGCATTTCCAAAAATAGATTCTATAACTGCGCATGGATTTGTTGAAATCCCAACCCGGGGTCTTGTATCAGGCTCTCATGTAATCTCATTTCCATTTCCAACGCTTTGGCCTGGGTAGAAAGTTTTTGTTGTGACAATGCCGTCCTCAAGTGTGGTGTCAAAGATGCTACAAACCATGCACGATGCTGTCCATCTGTCAACATCATATTAGCTTCATGGATTGTACTCTTTAGCCATTGATCTAGATCCTAGAGAGTCTTTCCCTGGAGCATCGCAATTTCTTTAAACCTGATGATTGATTGTGTTTATAACTTTGGCCAGCTAGATTCTCTGTTAAGTGCATTCTATATCTCTACTATCCCTACATTTGGGTGGTCATTAGAGTGCTTGATATACCATGTTAGTGTGCGATCCTGCAGTGCACTCACCAATGTAGCCTTCTTAATATTGTCGTTTGTGACACCTTGTGGTTTCCATACTGCTCTTACAACGAACCAGAATTGGTCCAGGTCTTCATTCCCTACCCCTCTGAATACTGGTAGTTTGATCGCGCTCGTAATACTGCACTGTGGAGGTGGTGGAGGTGGAGTGGGTGGAGATGGAGGTGAGGGAGGTGAAGTGGGTGGAGGTGGTAACCACGGGATGCGTTGCCTTATCAAACTGACCGCGCTTCTTGGAGAGACCTTAGCGAACTCCTCCTCACTTTCTTGCGAGGGTGCAATTAAGGGACTATTTTCTAATTCTTCACTACTTTTGTAGATTTTTCTGCTCCGCGTAGTCCCAAACATTAATGTATTTGCATGACCCATTTTCCACACAATCACATCTAAATCTAGGTATTCAAAGATTTAATATACTTACCTTGCGGTCCCTTGAGGAAGCATCGATTTGCCTCGCTATAGCTCACGGTCATGTATACCGCAAACTCAGTGATAAATCCCCCTATTATCCGGTTAAGCCAATGATCCACAGCTCGTGTGATCTTACCTTATGATGCTTCTATTCTACAAACTAATTCCGAATTCCACATTATCAGTTTGTCAAGCCTACACCTTCCTTGGCTGTCGGCTAACCTCGGAATCCACTCATACAACTTAGATGGAAAGGATGCAAAGAAAATCTCATGGATTTCCATATACACATAGTGATCCAACCACTTTTCCTTAAATGCTTGCGGAGTTCTGTTTTCCTGTTTCGCGAACTCATGAATCTTCTTGTCCAACCACTCTTCAATTTCCTTCTTTGTTGGGTTCTAGTGGCACAACATTAGACATCCCTTATGCAGATCCCGGTCCCGACAACAAAACCATTTGTTGGCTTAGTGGAGCCTGAACCAGGTTCAGAAGTGATTTAGGCATTCAAAAGTGATTTCTTAAGTGCATGTAGTATTGCCAACATTTCCTTCTCATAAATAGCTTTGTGTAAAAACTTTCCCTTGATTGGATGACTTTCAAAAGCAGTGGGTCTTCATCTTGCATTAAAACAACACCAATTCCATTTCCTGAAGCATCACATTCCACAATAAAGTTTTTTGTGAAGTATGGTGTAGCTAAGACAGGTGCTTGGCACATTGCCTCTTTAAGATGTTCGAAGGCCTTTGTTGCTTCTGTAGTCTATGAAAATGCATCTTTCTTCAATAGTGTTGTTAGAGGTGATGCTATTCTCCCATAATTCTTAACAAACTTGCGATAATACCCTGTCAACCCGAGAAATCCTCACAGATGCTTTATGGATGTAGGGATTCTCCATTCCTTAATGGCTTTAATTTTGCTAGGGTCTACCTTAACTCCTTCATGAGATACAATATGACCCAGATATTCCACC
>APFE030378411.1:40768-67440 GCA_000404065.3 Pinus taeda | reverse complement strand
AAGGCATGACCAAAAATTCATAATGACCCTCATGAGTTCTAAATGTTGTTTTTGGAATGTCTTCAGTCTTCATTCTGATTTGATGATATCCCGAATGAAGATCCAACTTGGTGAAGTAAACTGATCCATGCAATTCAACCAGTTATTCATCAATGACAGGAATGGGAAACTTATCTTTAATAGTGAGCTTGTTGAGCTCCCTATAATCCGGACACATGCGCCATGATCCATCCTTCTTGTGCACCAATACTACTGGAGCACGGAAAGAACTTTGACTAGGTTGAATTATACTAGCCTCTAGCATTTCTACAACCATACGTTCAATTTCACTCTTTTGGGCATAGGGATGTCTGTATAGCCTGATGTTTGGAGGAACACTTCTTGGAATCAGATGAATAGCATGATCATGATCACCAACAGGTGGGAGACCTTTGGGCGTCTCAAATACCTTGGAATGATTGTCCAAGACTTTTTGGAGATCTGGAGAAATAGATGATTCTGATGTGGAAACATCTAGTGAAAATAATTGTGAAATTACACCTCTTTGTTCCTTTTTTAGAAGCTTTGTCATACCGTTAGAGCTGATTATCTTTCCTGGTTTCCCTAAAATACCCCTTAATTCAACTTTCTTTCCTTCCGCAGAAAATTTCATGAAAAGTTCTTGAAAATTAAAAGCTATTGTACCCAAGGATTGTAGCCATTGGACTCCTAGTACAACATCAGCACCTCCCATTGGAATGGAAAGCATTGGGCTAGTCAATATATATTCTCCCATGGATAGCTTGATATTATGTCACTTTCCAGAGCAATTTATCGTTCCTCCATTTGTAACCATCACTTGACACTCTGGTGCTGGATATAGGAAGCAATTCAATTCTTTTCCAATCCCTTGCAATGAATAAAATTGAGGGTACTTCCTGAATCAATCAACAATATTACCTTTTTCTTCTTGATTTGTCCTTCTATATTGATGGTTTAAGGAGTGGTAATTCTCACCAATGCATTACAAGATATGGTCGGATTCATTTTTTCTTCATCTAGGATTTGTTCCTAGAGTATATCCTCTTCTTTTGACCTTTCTTGCTCCTTTTCTTCTTCCTCTTCACAATCTATGTAGAATAATTTCTTCTCAACACACTTATGACCTTTAGTGTATTTGCTATAACAACTGTAACAAAGCCCTTTTGCTCTTTTTTCTTCCAATTGTTGTGGTGTCAACCTTATAGGTTGTGGAAGACTAGGGGCAACAACACTTCCGTCTTTATAGTCGTGAGTGGTATGCTTCCTGGTTGCCATAATTTTGCTTTCCATTTTTCTTGCTAACCTGAATGCCTTCTCTAATGAATCAAGTTCCCAAAGGCGAACATCATGTTGGATATTATTCTTTAAAGACCATATGAACACATCAATCCTATGCTCCTCTGGAATATCTTTTACCCTTATGTTCAATTTTTTGAACTCTTCAATGTGCTCCATTATTGAACCCTTTTGTTTGAGACTTATCAATTGGCTAAAAAAGTGTTGCTTTTTGTATCCTCATAATGTGCTATCAATTCTTCCGTAAAAATTGCCCAAGTGATAAATTGTTTACGAGAGCAAAGCCATTGATACCATACAAACTGATTTTGGTTCCAAATATAAAGTTGTCATACGTACCTTTTGTGTGTTTTGCACATTATTGAGATCGAAGAATTGCTCCATCTGTAATATCCATGTGGCAGGATCCTTGCCATCAAACTTCCTCATATCGATTTTTGGAATATGGTGGGTCATCGATCCAACATTAGAGTCTATGGAATTATGATTAACATTTCTTTTGTTCTCATCATGAGTTTCCTTTACTACCCTTTCACCCTTAGTGACCCTTTCTTGTAGCAACTTATTCATATTGATCTTCAATTCTTCCATGTCTGTTTTCAAATCTATCTTCAAATCATCCATCTTAGCTTCCACGTCATTCATCTTAGCTTCCACATCATTCATCTTAGCTTCCTTGTCATTCATCTTGGCTTCTACACCTTTCTTTAAACAATCCATCTTAGATTATGTTCCTTTTTGTGCAAGTGACACTTGTTGCACTTGGTCTCGTAATTTTGATATATCATGTTGCATTTCTTCCTCTTCTTCATGAGTCATGCTAGAGCTTTCAGGTCGCCTACTAGATGTTTCCATTTTCTTTCTTCGGGGCATCAATTAATGATAATAATGCTTCACTATGCCCTTTGAATTCCTTCAAAATAATTTTTCAAACCAAGCTTAAGCAAACATTTAAAAAACTATACACACCTTTTTTCACTTTGTAGGAGATCGATATTGCCTCTGATGTATCTCTGTAATTTCAGATCATCCAGTTCTAAAATGGCGACCTATGGTAGCCCTCTATGTCCTCTTTCCAATGCCACTAGTCTGACCCCAATTTTATTCTCCAATTAAGAGTTATGCCAAATCTCCCACAGTGACCTGATTATAGACTAATTCAGTAGAGCGAACTTGTACGACGTGCCACGAGTCACTGTTTTGACCTTTAGCTCTAAAACATATATAGAAGAAACTACAGTCCGTCCTCTTTTTACACCTTCTTACAAAATTTCAATTCAATGCTCAGAGAAAAAGTTATGCTGATTTTCCCCAGGTCACCTGTTTTGAATGTAATTCAGGATTCTGCAAAAGGACCAACTTCCTCAGTTCATATCTCCGAAAATATAGTGCGAAAAGCTCTAAAATTAGGACCTGAGATTCAATGTGATGTCTTCTCAAATGTGTTTTTTTTATAGCTTCTGGAACATCGCAGAAAAAAAGTTATAGCGAAAATGCCACGATGACCTGTTTGGAGGATCGAAACCCTAGAATCCAAAGCTCTGATACCAAATGTTATGAAACCAACTCAAGGAAAGATAGAAAAGATAGATCAACGCCTTAGAATTCAGCCTCTTCGAGGGGACAACCTCCTTTACATTACATAAATTAACAACTCTTGGATGATTCAAATGATAAAACCTCCTTTCTATATATAGGAGTCTAAGGAGTCACAATATAACCTAGCCGACCTAACAATAATAATATAAAGCCACAAAAATAACAATAGAGGGATTCTATGGGGCACAATAATAACAATATGGGGACAATAGGGGCACAAAAATGTTAATAAGGGGTACAACTCCAATAGTAATGGGGTAATTACTAGTATTATAGGGACCCAACACATGTTATTGATCCAGGTCTTCCTTAATTAGGTTCTGTTAGTTGATTAATTAGATTCTTTTCATGTATAAGCATCCATACAAGTATATATCAATTTGTGTGCAGTAAATAAATAAAGTAAAAGTAATTCACAACATCAAAGTACAGATTCAAGAATAGATGCACAGAGTAAACTTCTCTTTATTATCTTTCAATCCCATTACAGACTCGACTCTGCCTTGCACACTCAGCTGCAGGGGTCCGCGCACTCAGTTGTATACTCTATTAGGCCTCTATGCACTTAGCTGCAAAGCCTCTACCTACTACTATTCCCCAGTACACTTCATATCCAACCTTAACCTTCAACCATGCCTTCGCTATTCTATCTATTCTTACTTCTCTACCTTTACACTTAGAACCTCGCTCTATTTAGGCCGACACAACTTTACATTAATTTACAATATTTTAGGGTGGACAACCCTATGACTCATCCTAGACGTCGCGCTCCACGCCCGCAATTTGCGGAGTCTTACAATCTTATTGACCAAAACTTGGGCTTAAATCCCCAAAACATGTCGCGGGGGATCCTAAGCCAAACACCTGTCAAAGAAGAGTATGTCATGAATGAAATTGATCAGTGTTTAGATTATCTTCCAGATCCATCACATAAGGATTCTTTTTCATCGACTTTTCGAACCAGCAACGATGGTTCATCTTCAGGATGTGAAAACATATTGAAAGACTGGTCTTATTTTTCCAATTATATATATAGAGATGCTTAGCTGACCGATATAATTAATTTAATTTTTGTTTTTTACTTTTAGGTTTATGGTTATATTAATTATATTTGTTTTAATTTTATAATTTATATAATTATTTTAATTTAATTTTAATTAATTATTTCTATTTTAATTATTTTAATAAGATAAGGAATAATTAAAATTAAATTAAAATGATTAAAATAGAAATAATTAATTAAAAATAATTATATAAATTAGAAAATTAAAACAAATATAATTAATATAACCATAAACCTAAAAGTAAAAAATAGTAATTGAATTAATTATATCTGTCGGCTAAGCATCTCTATATATATAATTGGAAAATAAGACCAGTCTTTCAATATTTTTTCACATCCTGAAGATGAACCATTGTTGCTGGTTCGAAACGTCGATGAAAAAGAATCCTTATGCGATGGATTTAGAAGATAATATAAATAATGATGAAACTCGCAGAAACCTTAAAGACAAGACATTGATCATATCTATCATATCATAGCAAAGGAAGAGGACTGGATCAATCCTACTAAAGATGTGAAGCTAACTTGGGAGCAAGATAGTTTTTGCTCTTCAGATTTGGACGAGGAGTTGGAGAACTGACAAAACATGTTGCATGAAGTATCGACTAGGTGATGTGCAAGAATCACAAAGGTAGTGCACTTTAGGAAAACCGAGGTATGTGATTTAACTATGTATGATGGATTGGGTGATACAAATGTGTTCTTTAGGGATTATGAGAGTCGGGTACCAGAAGATTAGAGATTGTTAACTCTGAACATGCATTAAAATATACTCGTTCCATATAGTGGGGTGCTTACAATAATAATATTGTAGATTGGAAAAAATGTAGGAGATTAATTTGCATAAGATTTGGTCAATTAGACACGCAACTTATTGATAAATATGATGGTAAAACTATTAATTTTAGTTATGTTCTATGCTTAGAGCAATTTATTTCAATTTTCACATTTAGCTCAATATCTTTTCTAGATTAGCAATCACATCAGTATTAAAGTAAACTGCAGATAGAACATAAACATAAATCACAGAAGACAATCCAAGACAAGAGGACACAAGATGTGGCACTAGCCAGGGACAAACCCCACAATGTGGGGAAACCCTTGGTCAATTCTTCTTTTATGTTCTTCAAAATTCAGCAGAGAATGTGAGAGAGATAGTACATTTACAATAGAAGTCAACACTTTGACATTTGATATCTACAGAGATCATTTGAAGACATATTGCTTCAACTGATTCTCTAAGGTGACTTCTTCACCTATCATAGTGTTGTATCTCATCCATTTGCTGCACCTTACCATGTAGCACCATCATGCTGCATCATGCATTGTCATGTTTCTCATGATCACTATGCTGCCCATGATCTCATACATCATGCTGCCCATGATCTCATCTATCATGCTGCCCATGATCTCATCTATCATGCTGGCCATTCATCATGCTACCCATGATCTCATACATCATGCTGCCCATGATCTCATCTATCATGCTACACATGATCATTATGCTTCATTCTGCCCATGCATCATGTTGCCCATTCATCATGATGCACATGATCATTGTTATCTTGATACTAGATCTAAATATAGTAATGACTATTGAGATTGTATGTCTCCTTTTACAGGTATGAGAAACACTCAACTTATTGAGATGACACCCAACGTAATCCTCATTACTATTGTTTACAACATCCTCATCACACCTCCTTGGTTAGGTTATGACTGTACCTCATAGACATCCGGGATTGATAACCAAAGTGACCTTGTTGCTGCCTTAATTCATTCAAGAACAACTGATCAGACTAGTTTGTGTGTTACCATTCATTGACTGCGTTGTACAATGTATAAGGTCTCCTCCATTTGCTGTGTATATGTATCTTCATGACCTATGCATATATATATATATATATATATATATATATATATATAGATATATATATGCACAGGTCATGAAGCAATATATGTATGAACAGCTGGGAGACCTTATGAAATTAATAGATGGAGACCTTACGTAGAAGATATATACACACAACATACACAGCTTCTGCATATGGTCTCCATCTATTAATTTCATAAGGTCTCCAGCTATTCATACATATATTGCTTCATGACCTGTGCATATATATATATATATATATATATATATATATATATACTCTATATATATATATATATATATATATATATATATATATATATATATATATATATATATATATAATATATATATATATATATATATATTGCTGCATATGCTGTCTCAATGACCAACGTATTAAGATTGATGTTACTGTGGTTAGGTGTCTTCCATGATCAACGTATATGTTGTCACCTGGATGTATATATTTTGCCACACTGTAATATATCATTGCCATATTGTAATATATCATTTCCACGACCTGTGCATCCAGTGTATTAGGCCTCTCCTACTAGCGTATACAACATATAAAGTCTCCACCAATTGCTGTGGATATGAGTCTTCTTTTACAACGTGCACATGTCTTCCTTGACCTACGGCTAAGTTTCTCCATTACTGCGATGGATTAGGGCATCATCTTAGGGCATCCTTCATTAGTGTTTTTCCTTCTCCAAAAACCCAAGATGTGGAGAGGAGATCACATGAAGAATGTGTCTCTAAGTTACCTCAAATCCTCTTCTATTTATACTAAAAAGTAGATGATGAATGGACATGACTATTGGGCTTCCGAGCCTACATATGATGTTGGTCGACTTGACAATTTGTCATATAATACAAATGAATTCATAACTTCATAAATACTTATCATAATCGGATGATCTTTAGATCAATCCTACACCTCTCGATGAGAGGGATCCAATAAAAATATCAGCCACCATAAATAAGCTGATCCCCATGGAGTTTGGCCCTAGTTGCCAATTCTAACAAAAACAGATCCAAGGGATCATATACATCTCTGTATGACGGCTTGGGAAGACATTTTATGAGAGGAATGGGTGCATGTATTTATACACACATTGGAGATAATCTCGAAGAATTGGTATTTGGAGACTGAACTTCGACATGGCCCTAATATCTGGATGAAGATGGTGGATGGATTTGTGATGATGTTCAGATTTGAAGATGACTATCCACATATAGATGCAGTCCTAAGTATAGTTAAGAAGAAGATTTTTGAAAATGAAGTTTTGATTATCTGGAAACCTGATTAGGCCAGGTAGATTCGAGATGTGATAGAATGTTATAATCTCACTGTAGAAGAGGATGAAGATCCTTGCAAAATTGATATCAAGGAGTCAGAAGGTCATCATGAAGTGAGTGAGATAGAAATGGATATGTCAGATATAACACAACCACTAAAATAAAAAAATTAAATATAGGGACAAAAGTTGAACCAAAGTATGCGACCACAGGAGATTACTGGGATGAAGACACTATTATTAAGATAATAGACTTGCTACATGAATATCAAGAGACGTTTCCTTCTAAATTTTCAGATATGAAAGACATTCTAGGGGATTTTGGAGTTATGAGGATTCCTCCGAAGCCTAATGAAAATACGATTAAGTAGAGGTGTTATAGAATAAACTAAAAATATAAGGAAAAGGTAAAAGAATATTTGGACAAGATGTTCGCAGCAGGGATAATTGAACTTGTTGAAGAGTCTGAATGGGTAAGTTCCATGGTAGTTCAAGAGAAGAAGGCGAAAGGGGAAATTAGAATCTGTGTGGATGGAAGTTGAATGATGCATGCCTGCATGAACCTTTTCCCACCCGATTTACAAATGAAGTGCTAGATAATGTAGGAGGACAAGAGGTTTACTCTGATACAAATGGCTTCTCAAGATATCACCAGATCAAAGTTACATTAGAAGACAAACATAAAACAACATTTTCTATAGAGTGGGGGTCCTATTAGTACACATTGATGCCATTTGGATTGAAGAATGCACCTCCCATTTCTTCCAGAGTTGTAATTGAAACTTTGAAGTAGCATATACACAAGTTTATGGAAGTTTACTTCGATGATTGGACAATGTTCGAACTATTAAAAAAGCATGTGGCGAGCTTAAGATTGATGTTGGATACATGTAGGGAGCATCAAATATAATTGAACTTAAAGAATTACATCTTCTATACACCATTTGGAATATTGTTGGGGCATGTGGTTTGTAAAGAAGGATTGATGGAGGACTCGATGAAGATCGCAGTCATTGTGAACCTGCCAGCTGTTAGGGTCCTATAATTTATAGGATCTCAAGATGATTGAGTATTTCATAGTTTGCATATTTCAAATTGATCATAGATTTCAATATTCAATTGATTTCACACAAAAAAAGAGAAAATAAAAGAAATGAAAAGATGGTATACAAAAAGAAAGAGAAAAATAACAAAAGAAAAAAATGAGAAGGAAAGAAAACCCCAAATGTTGTTCAATTCATACAGTCTACGCATGATTGAACAAATTTCAATTTCTATTGATAGTGTAGAAAATAAATATTTGCCAAATAATTTATCTTGGAAAATCAGTAGGTAGGTAGAAATGAAATTTGTTCAATTATTCAATTTGGACCAATGGAAGAGATAAGTGATAGAGTAGGTTAGAAATAAAAAGAGAGTGAAAAAGGGTCTGCAAGTCTAAATGCACCTTGGCAATGAAAAAAGAAAAAAAGTGTTAAATTAGAAAAATAAAGGGTAGGTAGGTTGAAAAGAATTACAAAGGGAAAAGACATGAAAAGCTCTTTAAAGTTTTATGACATATCTCATGTTGTTTCCTAATGTTGGAAAAAGAAATTAAAAAGGGAAAGGGGTCTCATATCATTATTCCTAACTTTATTCTATTCTCCTATACCCCGCTCCCCTATTAATTTTCTTACCCCACCACTCACCTACCCATCACATCAAATGTTACTCACCCCTCACCTCTCATCTCATCTCTGCAACCCTCATATGATTTAACAGCCCATATTACTTTCTGACCTCCCCCCTCATGCTTCGAAGGTTAATTTCGGGGGGGGGGGGGTGTTCGAAATGAGTGGTTTCAGACTACTTACGTGTCACACTTTTGGGATTTTGCACCCCGCCCCCTGCTCCTTTTGCTTACCACTCTAAATAACCCCCCAAAAGTGGTTTTTGCATTTCATCAAACCACCTTCCTCCGTTATGACCGTTCACCAAGCCCGCCACTCCGTCCCATCCACCTATCACCTCCATTCCTGTTCTATGTTGTTGTGTATTCAATTGGCTGGAGCATTAGCCAATAGACACCAGCCACTTCAAGCCAATCCAACAAAAATTCTCCTAAAGCTACAAATGCACCATTTCCCACCCATTTACAATTTTTAACGTGCTCTCTCTACTTACAAGTGAAAGTCAATATTCTTTCAGGAATACACAAAGAAAAAAACGAGCACACTAAATAAACAACAAAGTTGTAGAAGGCTCCATTTTTTTGCATTGATCAAACATTCCCCTTCTTGAATCCCACTTCTTGTTCATTCGCTTTATTTTTCCCTCTTTGAGTTCCCATTTTCTCTCATCCCTTTCTGTTGTAGTTCAAATGCAAATTCAACACAATTTAGGTTTAAAATTTGCAGAAACCAACCATGCCACCAAAGAGGAAAGAACAGGAGGTGTTCAATCCAATGGTGCACCCACCAATGGACTTGGACCACATTCCACTGGAAAATAGAGACTTTAATATACATGAGACACTCTCAAAATTTGATCTCTTTAACATCTACTACTGGTGGGAGGACAAATTTGTTGATGAAGTGGATGACATAGGGCTCTAGGACACCAATTTTCCTTTCTATATCTTTCCAATAACCCATAGCTTTCCAAAACTAAAAAAAAAATGCCACTCGTGCTATAACCCACAACAAAGGTTAGTAATAGCCCCAACAGGAGACATATTATTTACCATTGATGCCAAATATATAATGCAAATGATGCAGGCTCCTATCACTGAAGGAAACACTCCCTTTTCCCATGAGATCCTTAGTGAAATGTATCAGATGCTAGAATTCACTAAAAGAGCTAAAACCTTACAACTCTTCATGACTGAGAAAACCCCACATCCTAGTGAGAATCCTCTTTATTCCTCCTCTTCGTTCCCTAATAGGACCAGACATATAATCACTGTACTTTCATATTTTCTAGGCTATTATTCAGATTAGTGGTTTGATGAGGCTATTATAGGTTTCCTGTCCATCTTATCAGTAGAATCAAAGGCCTTTTTCCTATTCAATTTTAGTCAATTATTGGCAGATGCCATCCATGAGCAATTTGTAAATTTCCTCACAGAGGAGGTTTTTCAGTACTCTTCGGTACTTGTATATATGTTTGTTTATTTTCAGGAAGACATATTTTAGTTTATAATGAGCAAGTTAAATGAAGAAGGTGAACCCCAATCTATTATTTTCTAGATAACCTTAGTGATGAAGGATCAAAATGACTTCATTTACAAAACATTTGTATAAATTTTTGTTCACCCATCTATGAGCATCCTCAGTGGGACTACAGAACCCATAATTAGTGAAAAAATTAAAACGATCATGCAGTTGACAGACCAAGCAAGAATAGGAGATTGGTACTTGTACAAAAATTACACAAAATTAAGAGTATATGGATGTGAGTTGGCTCTTTACAAGCTACTAAATCTCCTCCCAGTGAGGATCTTTGTACTTGAATATATCAGGAAGATGACCTGAAATACATTTTGTAGCAGCAAAGAAAAAGTCACAATTTAGGATCAAATCCCAAATCGGTCCTTTCATTTGCAAAAGCAGGGCAGCAGCTGAAGAGGCAGGTAAGAAATTGAAGGAAATGAAGTTCACTCATAGTTTTATATGGTCTTCCATGGGGCATCATCTCCAAGAAAATGGTATAGAACAAATCAACACCCTACATTCACAGTCAAAGGCCTGAAATAAAGAAATTTATGAACCAGATTGAGTGGATGCTTGACACACTGCAAGAGGCTGAGGAACAAGTAATTTCTTCATCAAGTGCATAGACTCCTAGGCAACAGGAAAGACAAAGTATAGAAGACACATCAGACAAGGTAAAGGAACAAGAAAAGGGAGCAACTGGGAAAAGGCCAAGAGAATATCAGCCACTAGTGGCTGATACTTCTATGAAAGAATTCAAATTGAAATTTAGAAAAAGAGCCAGAATGCACATGGACATATGCAAGGAATCAGCACAACAAATAGTCATTAATCTCAGTGATATTCTTGATTCATCCCCAATTGGAGGTCAATCTCTTCTTGCACTCCAATCTCATAAAGGCAATAATCTCTTCAAGTTTCCACATCTATCAATGTAACTAGAGAAAAGGAGGAGACCATCTTTGACACTTTCAGGGAAATTAAGATAAAAGATGAGATGTTGAAAAAGAGTACTTATGCTCAATTCTGAAAGCAAAGTGCAACTTCTCAAGGCAGAATCCTCTCAACGTTTGATTCAGAAAAATGCAAAATGCATATGGAATTCTTGGAAGCATGGATAGCAGATCCAAAAACTCCAGCTGATTGCAAACATACCTCTTTTGAGTTTGATGCCAAGAACGTTCATCCTATTGGTCAAATGAAAATGTACAAGCAAACAGGTGAAATGATCTCCTCTACTCTAACCATTACCTCCATGAATTTGTTTAAAATGTAGGTGGCCTTGTCAAATGCCTAATCTCAGCTAAAGATGGAAAAAATTTCATCCCAATCAAAGGACAACAGAATTAAGTCTTTGGAAGACTTAGCAATGAGAATTGGATATGATCCCTCAAATGTAAAAGCAGTAGAAGAAATAATTAAGAAAAAGGAGATGGATATAGTAGCTTTGAAGAAGCATCTCAAAGTACTTGCAACACATGATCCCTTGACGAAAGAGATAGAGGAAACAAAAAGTCAGAAGGCCAAAATGATGAAATTAATAATGGAGTAGTCACTCCAAATAAAACAAATGGAAGCATAGATGGAGTAGATAGTACAAGAGAAGGAAAAGGCAGCAAAGTCGGCCAAAACCACAAAGGAGGCTCTTCCTCTTGCAACTATTCCTACAACCACTCCAACAACAACTGCTATAGGGACAGGAAGCAGTACAGAACAACTAGCCAGGTCCATGGAAAGCATGAATCTTCAGAATTAGGAGATCAAGAGACTAGAAACCCAAGTCAGTGTTCTGCAGGACCAAATCAAAAGAGCTGAAAGTCCACACTCAGTGGAGAT
Organism: Pinus taeda; assembly: GCA_000404065.3. NCBI lineage: Eukaryota > Viridiplantae > Streptophyta > Pinopsida > Pinales > Pinaceae > Pinus > Pinus taeda. The sequence continues at coordinate 55,260 of APFE030378411.1, read as the reverse complement.
GCAGAGGACATGGGCCTTAATTGAAAAGTTGCATAAATCTGAAAAGGAATAATCTATTAGTAACTCTCTAGGAAGGGTGAAAGAGATTGTCTAGAACAACATCATCAATGGCATGAATGAAGTATGGCCCAACATCCAAATTATATTTGGACAGAAGGAGTTAGTGGAAAAAGCTAAAGAAGCTATTTCATCTACTAATCTAGTGCTGGGAGAGATGCCAGAAACAACCAACAAAATTATTAAATTTCTGAATTCAAGGAATATGTATGAGCTAGAAAAGATGGGAGTAGCAGACATGATATAAACTATTCTACAAGTGAAAAATATATTTACTAAGAAGAACCTGAATGTACAGTTTGAGGAAAAATGCCAAAATTTGGAGCTCACAGTGAACAGGTTTTTCAACAGAATTGAGCCTTTAACACAGAAAGGTCTCCCTTCTCTATTTGTCGTTAATGACAAACTCATGGCCAGAGAATATTATGTCAATAGGCTCTAAGGCATAGCCCAAGATACTCTGAATATCTCCAACATTAAAGGCAACATTACAGGAAAAGCATTGCTAGAAGCTATCAACAATCCAATCTATATCGAGCATGAATTGAAGCACATTTTTATAGTCAAACCCATTTTTTCATGGTACACTGAAGGTGATGAAATATACCGTAGGTTAATCAAGGTCAAGATTCCAAATGAAGAAGCATGGAGTGACTTGTGTGATTACCAAGAGGAATAGGACAAAGAGGATTGAAGGAACAATGCAGAGCTGAGTCAGCACCCAGCCAAGTCAACAGAGCCACTATAACAAAATTAATTACTCAGCAACTGAAAAAAGGGGACCAGATGTCCAATTTATCTGATCGTGGCAGTTTGTGGTTACACTAGTCAAATTTTCTTTCATTGTAATTAATAACAAATTGCCAAGTGTACAAGGAAATCATTGTAGGTTTTTGTTAAATACTTCATGCATTGGAAGTATTAGGGGTTGGACCGAAGTTATTTGAACAATATTTGTTTTGGAGCACTACAATTTTTGAGCTGGAGCATCAATAATAAAAGACTGTTTGCAAGGTACTTGAGCTGTTTTAAACCTAGTATTTTATTCTTTCTGTGTCAAATATATTTCTATTTTATTCATTATGCATCATTAAACCTTATTGTAAAATAGAAATTCTAGATTAAGATATACTGTTGGCGTACCTTACTTCTATCTGTGTTTACAATCTAAATGTTTTCCTTTGATGTATGGTTAAGAAGTACTTAATTTCTTTTTAATCATTACTAATTTCACTATTTTGTCATCCCATTTTTCATTCTACTTGAAGATCTAGTAAAGATAGTTAGATTGCCTTGCAAATTCTCTGGAAAATTTGATGTTAACACCCAACCTTGAATCCATAGCCCAATGGAAAGGATTTAAAAATGACCTACCCCAACCAAACAAACATCCAAGCAATGAAGTAATAAACCTCTTTCACTATTATATCTAGCCTAACACTTTGAAACACTAGAACTAAAATTAAGATCTTAAATATACAGAGAGAGACCTCTCTGAGTCTAGGAGGGCTAGATCCTAGACTCCTAAGTGGTTTGATGTATCCTTTATGATTTTGTCTTGAAAATCTTCAAAATCATAGAGCATTAACATAGTGGCGACCATACTGGGAAACCTATTGAAAATTTGTCATTTCATTTGAATTTAGAGTAGCCAGTTAAAATATTTGTATGATAAGATTATTCCTAAAATTTGTTTCCTTTCTACCCGTGTGTATATTTAGTTTGCCTGTGTTTTAGATCTGAACACTGGATCCCAAAAGAATCTCTCCTAGATCCCACCCAGATCCTAATCCTCCTACCATAGTGGACAATCCTGAAAAGATCTTAAGGAAAACCCATAGAACTGAGAGTCAGATAAGCAACATATTTCTTCACAGAGCTAACTCACTCCCTAAAAACTTCGTTACCTTTGAAGATATCCAGTTTGATTTACACTTTGAACAAGGCTTATTCAGGACTAAATCAAAGAATTGGAAAGATCATATTATCTTTTGCTCCATCAATATTACCAAATAGCCCAGTGAGAGAAATTTCTTCACAAACTGAATCATATCTTCAACTCTTACAACATTTTAACACTCTACAAAATCTAGTGATAGATATCACCTCCAAAATCGATGATGCTTACCTTCAACATTCAGTAGAATTAACCACTTTAAACACAACAAATTTTTCCCTCACATCTCAACCTGCACATATTCAACCACCAAGTCCTATTGCCTCAATAATTCCCACCCCTTCTTTTATCCTTCAACATAAGGTTACTCAAATTCCTCCACTCTCATTTCCACCTAGTACTAGTCCAACCACATCCACTGTTCAACTTCCTTCAAGTGGCCCTCCACCACCACCAATCATGGCAACCAGGTATGCTCATTTGGTGTTGCCAGCACCATTAGCCAATATGCCACAAGACTATCAGTTTAAAATCATACTATTTGATGGGACAGGTCCTTTAACTGCCCAACAACATGTGGATAAAACGAATGATTGTTTTGACATGCAAGAGGTAGATGAAGAAAGTGTTAAGCTCATAATGTCTGCTCAAAGATTAGGAGGAGAAGTTTGGAAATTGTTTAAATCTTTTCCTGCAAATAGTATAAATGATCTCCCTATGTTCCACCAAACCTTTCTTAATAGATGGGAAGTCAAAAAGAACCCTCTACAAATTCTATCAGAATATCAAAATATTAAAAAGGAAGTAGGGGAATGTGTTCAGGACTATTATGCTAGATTTAACAATACCTATAATGCAATACCTGTAAATATTAAACCACCTCAGGATTTAGCCTTGATAAAGTTCCTAGATGGCTTTGATACAAATATTTCGTACCAGCTTAGGGAAAGGAATTATCCAACATTAGAAGTGATGCAAAGAGATGCCGTGAGTGTAGAAGCAAATTTACAATCAAAAAGTGTTAGGATGGAAACTGAAAGAAGGGTGACAATAAGAGAAGAAGCTATAACTTCTGTAAAAGATTCTAATATTGATTCTTTAGTAAGGACCATGGAAATAATTATGGAGAGGATAAGTTTGAATGAGAGAAATATCCCTAGGAAAAACCAACCTGTTCCAGAGAACCAAAATCCAAATCTGATAAGAAAGACAAAGAGATCAAAGAGGCCCAGATCAACAAATTAGGCCTCCATTTCAAGAAAATTATGCTGATGAAGAGGTAGGTGTCGTTGAATAAGTAGAATAAAATTAGAGTAATTTAATGGGGACAAATGAGGATAGATATGTTTTTCTTACTCAAGAAGAACATGAAATGTTCTTGTTATCTCAAACAAAGTTGGAATCTGAAGAGTTTGATGACTATAAACATGGATTTGAGAATGCCATATTAGAAGTCCACAGACAATATAATATTAGAAGAAAGAAAAATAATGATAACTCAAACAAAAAGAATACCGTTGAGCCTGATCTCAAGAAAATAGTTGAAACCTCTAAGAAAAATCTAAACAGTTCAGAAAATAAGAACACAGAGAATGTTACTAGGAAAACTATTGATGTTTTTACTAAAACTATCCAAACTGATATCCCAAGTACAAGTCAACAAACTGAACTTGTGACCAAGGTAGTGAATGAAAGAGCTAATTTCTCAAATCTGCTTAAAACTCAAACACCATTTAGTATTGAGAATGAACTTGCTAAACTCAAAATTTCTATCCCTTTCACTGAACTGATAAACAAGAATGTGTATAGGTCTCAAGTCATAAAGGTACTTGAAATAGGAGAAAACAATGATACAATGAACTTGAATGATGACAAGCTTGAACTTTTGTTTGGACTGGAAGTTGATGGAAAACCTCAAGAAGGAGGTGTTCCTCCATTTTATGTAAGCCTGAATATTCATGACAAAATCCTCCATAATTCCATGTTAGATTTAGGTGCATCACATAATCTCATGCCAAAGACTATTATGGAAAAAATTGGACTTGAAATCACCATACCATACAAAGATCTATACTCATTTGACTCTAGCAAGGTTAGGTGTCCAGGTCTTATCAAGGACATTTGCATCACATTAGCCCAGATACGAGCAAAAAGTTTAGTGATGGACATAGTAGTAACAAACATTCCTCCTAAGTATGGTATGCTATTTTCACATTCTTAGGGGGCTAAGTTACAAGGAACACTTCAAATTCATATGATGTATGCTAAAATACCAATATTTGGCCAACCAAGGAGACTGTATAGAGAAACCTTAATGAAATATATGGTGAGTAGCCAAGAAAAGCTAGAAAATTACCCCCTCTACTCTGTCCATACTTATCTTGATTGCTTCATACTGTACAATGATGGAGACATAGATATGCAGGTCACTTAGGCTGAAGGTCATCTTAATAAATGACATAACACCCAAATACCCATTATCCAACATAACCCTAAAACATAACCTCTCTGGAATATGAATTTTAATGGCTCATGTGGTTAAGAAGGATTGGGAGCAGGAGTCTAGTTGTACAATTCGAAAACTAATCAGGCTGAAGGTATTTCTTACAAATTAAACTTTCTATGTACAAACAACATAGCATAATATGAGGAATTATTATTAGGCTTGAAACTGCTTAAAAAAGTAGGTGCTAAAAGAATTTATGTTGAAGGAGATTCAAAACTGATCATAAAACAAATTAAAGGACACTACTCTGCAAAACATCCTAGATTGAGAGAATATTGAAATGTTGGGATTGATTTTCTCAAAACATTAGAAGAGTATGACCTTGCTATTATCCCTAGGCTACAGAATGCCCTGGCCAATGGATAGCTTTTTCAGTCAACACTTGCAAATTACCTCATCCAAATAAAAAATATACAATTGAAGTGAAACACCGTCTTACAGTGCTTGATAACATGAGATGCTGACAAGTTTTTGGAAATGATAAAAAAATTGAAAGTTTTCTACAATCAAAAGATGAATTTGAGGATAGCAACATATATTTGGTAGATGAATTAGATAGTCAAACTAATGTACATATTAGTATAGAACAACCTGCTGTTTCTGATGGGAAAATTTCTATAAATAAAACTGTACATAAAACTGAAATACATAAAGATCCAAAAAAGAAGAATTCAAAGTACTTCAACTCAAGGATAATGTTTTAGCTAGAGGGCTTACCCCTTTGGAGGAGTTGTTTGACTTTAATGATGTTTCTAGAAAGCCAAAAATGGAACCAACAGGAACAAACATTGAGGAATGCAACATAGGCAATGAACAAAACATCAAAATTATAAAATTGTCAAAGGTATATATCTTTGTTCAAATAATTCATAGATGTATTTGCTTGGAGCTATGAGGATTTAAAATCTTATGATACTAGCATTATACAACATAAAATTCCAATCAGAGAAGACCAAAAACCATTTAAGCAGAAATTGTGTAGGATAAACCCTGTCCTAATGCCCTTGATTGAAATGGAAATCAAGAAAATGTATGAGGCTAAGATCATAGTCCCAATTAGATATTCCAAATGGGTATCCAATATTGTGCCTACAAGGAAGAAAATTGGTGAAATAAGATTGTGCATTAACTTTAGGAATTTAAACAAGGTTTCCCTTAAGTACAACTATCCCTTACCAAAGATGGATCATATACTGCAAAGGGTAGTGGGTTCTAGTAGCGTTTCCTTGTTAGATGGGTTTTCAGGGTATAATCAAGTTTTGGTGCATCCTGATGGTCGAGATAAAACTTCTTTTACTACTCCTTGGGGAACTTTCATGTATGTGAAAATGGCTTTTGGATTAATGAATGCTGGTGGTACTTTCCAAAGAGCAATGGAACTTTCTTTTTTCATATGAAATTGGGCATTTCATTGTGATTTATCTCGATGATATCGCTGTTTTTTCAAAGACTGATGAAGAACACCTAGCCCATCTAAGAAGAGTATTTGGAAAATGTAGAAAGTTTGGTATATCACTAAATCCCAAGAAAACGTTGTTTGGTCTTGAAGAAGGAAAACTTTTAGGCCACATCATCTCCAAAGATGGAATCATAATTGACCCCAATAGGACTGAAGGTATACTTAAAATCAGTCATCCAAGAAACATGAAATAACTTCAATCTTTTATTGATTTTTTTTTTGAGAAGATTTACACCAAATCTTGCTGAAATACTCAGAAATATAATAAATATGCTAAAAAAAGACACAAAAATTAAATGGAATGTTGAAGCCAAATAATATTTTGATCTAGTCAAACATGCGTTAACACAATCTACAGTTTTGATCAGCGCAGATTTCACAAAAGATTTTATTATCTTTTCTTTTGCATCTGAACATACTATTGTTGTTGTGCTATTATAGAAAAATAAAGAAGGATATGAACAACCAATAGAATTCTTTAGCAAATCTCTAAGAGATGCTTATTTGAAGTACAATATCATGGAGAAGAAGGAATTTTCTCTAGTCAAAGCAATAAAGATTTCAGAGTTTACATTTTACATTCTCATATCATTGCTTATGTGCCTAATATAGTTGTCAAAGATATTATCATGCAAAGTGGACCTGATGGGAAGAGAGGCAAATGGATAGCTGTGATCCTAGAATATGAAATAGAATTCAAGCCCACAAGTTGATCAAAGGATAGGGATTAGCCAAATTGATGGTTGAATCAAATTTCAATGCATTAGACATCAACATGGTATTTTCTTTGGATGATCTTGAGGAACTGGTGACTCCACCAATAGAAAAATCATATATAAACTCCCCTTGGTATGCAGACCTTTCGTATGTTCTATTAAATTTGAATGATCCTCTTGGATTATCCAAAACAAAGGCTAGATTTCTAAAATTAAAAGCAGTTAAGTTTTGCATTATGGATAGTACATTATATTGGAAAGATGTCGGAGGTGTCTTACTCATATGTTTGTTAAAGGATGACACTGACAATGTTATGCAAGAATTCCATGAAGGTGACTGTGGAGGCCATATTTTTTGGAAAACAACTGCTAACAAAATCCTTAGGGATGGTTTCTATTGGCCTACACTTTTCTCAGACATCCATAAAATGGTAACTACTTGCCATAAATTCCATATCATTGAAGGGAAGAGAAAATTATTACCCTTTCCCCTGACACCCATCTCTATTGAAAGTCCTTTCCAACATTCGGGATTGGATTTCATTGGTGAAATTCATCCTCCATCCTCTGCCAAACACAAATGGATCCTGACTGCCGCAGACTATTTTACCAAATGGATAGAAGCCATCCCTTCAAGAGCTGCTACTGATTTTGTCATCATAAAATTCCTTGAAACCAATATCCTTTCTAGATTTGGCTGTCCTAGGAAACTGATCACTGATAATGTTGCAACATTAAAATCAAAGAAGATGGTGGATTTTTGCCACAAATACCATATCTCTTTGAGTCATTCAACAACCTATTACCCTCAAGGTAATGGGTTGGATGAATCCTCAAACAAAAGTTTGGTAAACATCATTAAGAAGATAGTGGAGGACAATAATAAGTCATGGCATAACAAATTGATCTATGCATTATGGGCTAACAGATTGACTACAAAGAAATCCATTGGCATGTCCCCATTTCAACTGGTTTATGGAATAAATGCAATTTTCCCTTCTTCCATGGGAGTGCCAGTCATGAAGATCATTCAAGAGATACAAACTAAACCCAATGATATACAAAGAAGGATAAATCAGACAATTCAATTTTAGTAGTCCAGAGAAGAGGTATACAATAGAACTCAGGTTGTCCAAGAAAACATAAAGATTTTTTTTGACAAAAGAACCATCGCTGATGATTTCAACTTGGGAGACAAAGTGCTAAATTGGGACTCAAGAAGAGAAGATAAAGGAAAGCATGGAAAATTTGAAAATCTTTGGAAGGTTCCATATATTATTTCTACTTTTAGAGGGAATAATGCATTTTTCCTCAAAGAATTGGATGGAACAGAATTGCGAGGAGGTCCTGTCAATGGCAGGACGATGAAGCATTAATTTTCATGAGAACACAAATTTCCTCAATCCATTGTAAATATCACAATATTTTAGGTTTTTAGTTGAATAATTCATTTGACAAAAAGAAATAATATTGAAGATAATGCAGATATGGAGGACTCAAGGCTACTGGTCATCTGTTCTTGACACTTCATATTGAGAAGTGCCATGTCCAGCGAGAGCTACTGTCAGGGTCCTATCATTTATAGGATCTCAAGATGATTGAGTATTTCACAGTTTGCATGTTTCAAATTGATCATAGATTTCAATATTAAATTGATTTCACAAAAAAAAAAGAGAAAAAAAATGTAATGAAAAGAGGGTATAAAAAAAAGAAAGAGAAAAAAACAAAAGAAAAAAATGAGAAGAAAAGAAAACCGCAAATGTTGTTCAATTCATACAGTCTAAGCATGATTGAACAAATTTTAATTTTTGTTGATAGGGTAGAAAATAAAGATCTGCCAAATAGTTTAAGCTTGGCAAATCAGTAGCTAGGTAAAAATGAAATTGGTTCCACTGTTCAATCTAGATCAATGGAAGAGATAAGTGATAGAGTAGTTTAGAAATAAAAAGAGAGAGTGAAAAAAGGTGTGCAAGTCCAAATGCGCCCTGCCAATGAAAAAATAAAGAAAATGTTATATTAGAAAAATAGAGGGTAAGTAGGCTAAAAAGAATTACAAAGGAAAAAGACATGAAAATCTATTTAAAGTTTTATGACATATCTTATGTTTTTTCCTAATGTTAGAAAAAGAAATTAAAAAGGGAAAGGGGTCTCATATCATTATTCCTAACTTTATCCTATACTCCTATACCCTGCTCCCTTATTAATTTTCCTACCCCACCATTCACCTACCTGTCACATCAAATGTTACTCACCCCTCACCTCTCATCTAATCTCTACACCCATCATACAATCTAACAACCCATATGACTTTCTGTCCCCCCCTCACCCTTCGAAGGTTAATGTCAAGTGATTTCGGACCACTTATGTGTCACACTCTCGGGATTTTGCACCCCCCTTCTCATTCCACTTACCACTCCAAAGGTCCCCCAGAAAGTGGTTTCCGCATTTCATCAAACAACCTTCTTCCTTTATGACCATTCACCAAGCCCACCACCCCGCGATGCCACTCTGTCCCATTTGCCTATCACCTCCATTCCCGTACTATGCCATTGCGCATTCAATTGGCTAGACTATTAGCCAACAAACTTGCGCCACTTCAGGTCAATCCAACGGAAATTCTCCTAAAGATACAAATGCACGATTTCCCACCCATTTACAAATTTTAACATGCTCTCTCTACTTACAAGTGCAAGTCAAGATTCATTCAGGCATACATAGAGAAAGCAATGAGTACACTAAAAAAACAACATAGTTGCAGAAGGCTCCATTTTTCTGCTTTGATCAAACATTCCCCTTCTTGAATCCCACTTCCTGTTCATTCACTTTCTTTTTCCCTCTTTGAGTTCCCGTTTCTTCTCATCCCTTTCTATTGCAGTTCAGTTGCAAATTCAACATAATTCAGGTTTAAAATTTGAAGAAGACAACAGTGCCACCAAAGAGGAAAGAACAGGAGGTGTTCAATCCAATGCTGCACCCACCAATGGACTTGGACCACATTCCACTAGCAAACAAAGACTTCAAAATACATGAGACACTCTCAGAATTTGATCTATTTGACATCTACTATTGGTGGGAGGAAAAACTTGTTGATGAAGTGGATGACATAGGGCTCTGGGACACCAATTTTCCTTTCTATATCTTTCCAAAAACCCATAGCTACCCAGAACTAATCAGAAAATTCCACTCATGCTAAAGCCCACATCAAAGGGCAGTAATAGACCCAACAGTTTACCATTTATGCCAAATCTATAATGAAGATGATGCAGGCTCCTATCATTGAAGGAATCACTCCCTTTTCCCATGAAATCCTCAGTGAAATGTATCAGAGGCTAGACTTCACCAAAAGAGCTAAAACCTTAGAACTCTTCATGACTGAGAAAACCCCACTTCCTAGCAAGAATACTCCTTATTCCTCATATGCTTTCCCTGATAGGGCTAGACATATAATCACTGTACTTTCATATTTTCTAGGCTATTATTCATATCAATGCATTGATGAGGCTATTATAGGTTTCCTATCCATATTATCAGTAGAATCAAAGGCCTTTGTCCTATTCAATTTTAGTCAATTCCTGGCAGATTCCATCCATGAGAAATTTGTAAATTTCCTCATAGAGGAGGTTTTTTAGTACTCTTTAGTACTTGTATATGTGTTTGTTTATTTTCAAGAAGACATATTTCAGTTTACAATGAGCAAGTTAAATGAAGAAGGTGAAACCCAACCTGTTATTTTCTGGACAACCTTAGTGATGAAGGATCAAAAGGACTTCACCTACAAAAAAATTATATAAATGTTTGTTCACCCAACTATGAGCCTCAGTGGGACTGTAGAAACCAGAATCAGTGAAGAAATTAAAAGGATCATGCAGTTGACAGACCAAGCAAGAGCAGGAGATTGGTACTTGTACCAAAATTACACAAAATTAAGAGTACATGGATATGAGTTGGCTTCTTACAAGCTACCAAAGTTCCTCCCAATGAGGATATTTGCACTTGAATATATTAGGATGATCAATGCAGATGAACTACATTTTGTAGCAAAAAAGAAAAAGTCACAATTTAGGATCAATCCCAGATTGGTCCTTTCATTTGCAATAGAAGGGTAACATGTGAAGTGGTGGACAAGAAATTGAAGGAAATGAAGTTGACTCATAGTTTTACATGGTCCAGTGACCCATGGGGCATCATCTCCAAGAAAAGGGTAGAGAACAAATCAACAACCTACATTCACACTCAAAGGCCTGAAATAGAGAAATTTATGAACCAAATTGAGTGAATACCTGACACACTGCAAGAGGTTGTAGGACAAGTAATTTCTTCTTCCAGTGCACAGAATCCTAGGCATCAGGAAAGTCAGAGTACAAAATACACATCAGACAAGGGCAAGGAACAAGAAAAGGGAGGAACTGGGAAAATTCCAAGAGAAGATCAGTCACCATGGACTGATACTTCTATGAAAGAATTCAAATTGAAATTTAGAAAAAGAACCAGGATGCACATGGACATAGGAAAGGAATCACGGTCATTAATCTCAGTGATATTTCTAATTCATCCCCAACTAGAGGTCAATCTCTTCCTGCCACTCCTATCTCAGAAAGGAAACAATCTCTTCACTTCAAGTTTCCACATCTATCAATGTAACTGGAGAAAAGGAGGAGACAATATTTGACACTTTAAGGGAAATTAAGATAAAAAGTGAGATATTGAAAAAGAGTACTTATGCTCAATTCTGGAAGAAAAGTGCAACTTCTCAAGGTAGAATCCTCTCAGCGTTTGATATAGAAAAAGGAAAAATGCATATGGTATTCTTGGAAGCACAGATAGTAGAGCGAAAATCTCCAGTTGATTACAAACATACCCCTTTTGATTTTTATGCCAAGAACATTCATCCTATTGATCAACTGGAAATGCACAAGCAAACAGGTGAAATGATATCCTCTACTCTAACCAGTACCTCCATGAATTTTTTTAAAATGCAGGTGGCCTTGTCAAATGCCCAATCTCAGCTAAAGATGGAAAAGATTTCATCCCAATAAAAGGACAACAGAATTAAGTCTTTTGAAGACTTAGTAGTGAGAGTTGGATATGATCCCTTAGACGTAAAAGTAGCAAAAGAAATAATTAAGAAAAATGAGATGGATATAGCAACTTTGAAGAAGCAGCTCAAAATACCTGCAACACATGATCCCTTGACCAAAGAGATAGAGGAAACAAAAAGTTAGAAGGCCGAAATGATGAAATTAATAATGGAGCAATCACTCCAAATAAAAAAAATGGAAGCAGAGATGGAGAAGATGGTACACGAGAAGGAAAAGGCAGCAAAGTTGGCTAGCATCACTATGGAGGCTCTTCCTCTTGCAACTATTCCTACAACCACTCTAGCAACAACTACTATAGGGATAGGAAGTAGTAAGAAAAACTAGACAGGTCCATGGAAAGCATGAATCTTTAGACTAAGGAGATCAAGAGACTAGAAACCCAAGTCAATGTTCTGTAGGACTAAATCAAAAGAGCCAAAAGTACACACTCAGTGGAGATGTAGAGGACGCAGACCTTAATCGAAAAGCTGCAGAAATCTGAAAAGGAACCATCCATTGGTAACACCCTAGGAAGGGTGAAAGAGATCATCTGGCACAACATCATCAATGGCATGAATGAAATATGGCCCAACATCCAAATTATATTTGAACAAAAGGAGTTAGTGGAAAAATCTAAATAAGCTATTTCATTTACTAATCTAGAGCTGAGAGAGATGCTAGCAACAACCAACATAATTATTAAATTTCTCAATTCAAGGAATAGGTATGATCTAGAAGAGCGAGGAGTACCAATCATGACATAAACTATTATATAGGTGAAAAAGTTATTGACTAGGAAGAACCTGAATGTACAACTTCAGGAAAAATGCAAAAATTTGGAGCTCACAGTGAACGGATTTTTCAATAGAATTGAGCCTTTAACACAGAAAGGTGTCCCTACTCTATTTTTCATTAATGAAAAACTCATGGCCAGAGAAGATTATGTTAAGAGGTTACAAGGCATAGCCTAGGATGCTGTGAATCTCTCCAACATTATGATGCAGGAGCATCCAGCTCCGAGGAGACAGAAGGTGGTTGACAGTCTCGTGGAGAGAACAAGAACAAGCAATGACTACATGCATAGCTGGACAGGTTATTAGACTTGTCATTTGTTTTACTTTTCTTTATTATTTGTTTCATTTCCCAGAAGGTCGTTAGAGACCATAGAAATTACAAACTGTGAATTGTTTTTAGTTTAGGAAATAGTTAACAGTAAATTAGCATTTTGGTAAAAGAAATTGGTGGGCAGTTGTACAAATTCTGGTTGCACAGTTCAACCGGAAATGGAAGCAGCTATGCCTTCGAGATGTTAAAAACGAGAAAAAAAGATAGTGAGGGGATTCCTCCGGAGTGAAGAGAAGATACAGTCCTTTGTAATAAAACAAATTATTTTTATATTGCCAATTGAAGCACCACTGCTAAATTAGTTCATACATTGATGTTATTTTCTGTGTGATTAAATTACATTTGAATAGTAAGACAACAATTAGTAACAGGAAGAGTAAAGTGCTGCTATAGAAAACTACTTCCAGCAAAGAAAGGAGAGCAACTATAGTCGCTGACAAACGACGAGGTAACGAGATATAAACCCTCATACTATTTATAAATAATGAAAATGCTGGAATTGAAAGCAAAGTAGTTTAATCTAATTAGTCCATTATAACCAAGGTGCACAAAAGAGTTTTCTGAGCATATAATGCTCACCCAGAACGAGTTCCCTTACAAACGAAGCTTTAAAAAAATATATATATATTGATACAACAAAACAGGTTATAGAGCCACAAACGACAGAGAGGAGCACACTTCGTCTACCATTCAGGTGACTGCGATTATTTACAAACAAGAACCTTAAATCTCTCTATAAGTTAACAAACGAATCAATGCTGGAAAAACCCTACCCGTTGTATAAGGTTGGGAGGGTTTTGAACTGTTTCCAAAGATTGCAGAGAACACAAACCCTCGGCGGCCAGCCACCTTAAACAACCTGCAAAACGGAGGTGGATGCGGGTTAGCACAAGCTGAAGCAAGAAAACAAATAAAAACTAGCAAACGAACGAGTCACAACCTACATTGGTTCTCAACTAAAGTTGGAAAGGCAGCGCTGCAAAACCAAAACGATAACCATAGCCTGAAGACAAGGAACGAGAGGGTCAGAGTCTATAATAGAAGCGGAAGCAGAGTCTGGCATCGAACCAGAGTTTACCTTAGAGGCAAAGTTGAAACGCAACGAGCCAAAATCGTGGAACTGAAGGGAACCCTGTCACAGTTGGAACCACAAATTAACAGTGCGAGAAACAAACCCATTCAATAGAGAATATTTAAAGAAACAACCAATATAACAAATTACAGTGCAGGAGCGGACGACACTGTCACCCTCATAGGAACCCAATGCACAGAACAATGAGAGGCCGGAAACACCAACGAAACTCAACACTAGAGCGAGGAAGCCGGAGGTGCAAATAACCCTCAACAGCGCAGAGCAAGAGTCTAACACAGTGAACAGGTGAAAATGACTAATAACCGAGAATAGGGTTGTCAAAAGGTAGGAGCGGCTTGACAAGGAGTATCGGCAAGTGGTGTTTCATGAGATGTACCATAATTTAACTCACCAAAGATCGAGAGGGCCTGCACATTCACATTATACCAACATTTATCACATTAAATGCCGCACAGTTGAACCAACCTACTCCACGTTGGAGGGTTGGGCCATCAAAAGTGGTATCAGAGCCAGGTTTGTTGAGTAGGAACAAATGGAGGCTGGCAAAAGAGGAAGAGGAAG